>JAVHLV010000150.1:0-155950 GCA_036785495.1 Colletotrichum neosansevieriae | reverse complement strand
TCTACGCAATCTACTGCGTAAGCTATTGCGTAAGTAATTACGTAATAGAAGCCTCTAGAAGGGCTAGAATAAGTATAAATAACTCCTCTCTCCCCTACCTAGCTAGTTACTAGTTAATAAGCCGAAAAAATAATACCTATTTTAATACCTCCTTAATTACCTAAGCTATATTATATAATATTCCTATTACGTAATATGATTATATAAGCGAGCTACCTCACTAAGATATAGTTATAGATATATTATATTTCTACTATATCTCTTTACCTTAATATTAACTATACTATATCTCTTAATAGAGATCTAGTATATATCTATCTATAGAAAGTTACTAGAGGCTACTTTAGTAAGTATAGTAAACTATAAAGTATTATTAAATATATATATTATTACTCTAGAGTCTAGAATAGTAGAGTTATAGAGTTAGTAGTTATTTAGCTATATATAAAATATAGACTTAAGGATTTATCTATAGTAGCTATATAGTTATTTATTCTCTATATACTATTTACTACTTAGTTTAAGCTTATAAATATACTTTATAAGCTCCTTATTATTATTAATATACTTTTCTACTAAGTAGTAGAGAGATTTACTTTTCTAAAGATACTTTAAGTATAGCTCTTTAAATATAATTTAGTACTTAGTTAAGAAGTAATAGCTATAATAGGCTAAATAAAGGCTATTTTTATTAGTTATTTATATAGTTATAGATACTCTTTTATAGTCTTTAAGTATTATAGATTACCCTTCTCTATATACTTAGTATATAGTAAGTCTTTACTTTTTAAGCACTTCTAAGTTATTCTTAGATATAGTGTTCTTATTATCTCTTAGTATAGTAGGGCTAAATACTCCTTAGTCTACTTTAGTATATAGGTTAGCTATTTTAAATATATTAAGGGTAACTTCAGTATCTTTTAATATATCTTCTATAGTAAGGAAGCTAGTATTTATATATAATTATACTATTATTTAGTATATATAGATCTAGGTATCTAAACTATTATTACTAAGAGCTATTATAAAATCTATAAATTACTAGTTAGGCTTCTTTACTTATATTAGGCTATTAGTTTATGCTTTAGTAATAGCCTTTTTCTACTTTATAAGCTATTTCTCTATCCTTAACTGGTAGAGGGCATAGGTTAAAGTGCCTCTATAGTGTTTCCCGAATTATGCCTATAAACTGGGTGAATTTGTTATAGTCTTTTTTGCGGGGGGCTGCGTTATAACTATAAACTTAAGCTATTTCTCTATATTATGCTTTATAAGTAGCTTCTTAAATATCAGGAGGTCTAGGGTTATAGTATAGCTACTTCTAGCTATAGCTTTATATTTATAAATATTAATATTAATACTTTTATAGAGTATATATACCTAGTAGTTAATACTCTTATCTATAATATAGTATAGATATAGAAGATTTAGGTAGATATTATTATAGATCTAGTCTTACAGTATATATTATTACTTCTTATATACTTTATAGTACTTATCTCTAAATATATAGTTTGCTTAGTAAGCTTAATATAGCTTATAATCTACCTTTAATAGATTTATAATTATATTAATATATATAGTAATTATATTATTACTTAGTAATATAACTACTATACTATTTACTTTACTATCTATAGAGTAATTAGAGATATCTAGAATAGTTAGCTCTGTAACTTTATCTCTAAAGCAGCTTTAGAGTATACTATCTATATTTAGAATAGTAATATATAGATTAATACTATTCTATAGCTTAAGGCTAGATATCTTTATATATAGAAGGTTAATCTAGAGGATCTAGTTACTATATCTATATAGCTAAAAGGTAGTTATAGTAATTATTATTTTATAATTAAGTTTTAGAGTAGTATATATAGTAATATAGTATATATTAGATTATTAATTACTAAATTAAGCATAATTATATATATATTTATAATACTATAGTATATATATAATTCTATCTATTTATCCTTATTTAGGTATATCCTAACCCCTTTTTCCTGCACACACCCTAGTTACAGTTAGCGCGCCCGGGCCGCTTTAGGCCCGCGCGCGGAGCCGGACTAACGTCACGCCCAACTCGCACTACGCGTTCCAGACCCTATAATCTGACACAAGCAGTGGTAAACATATAAGACTTATGCTAGCAAACACGTACCCGGGGGTGTGGGGCGCCGCGGGCTCGCGTTTACACCCCCTACTCACATAGGGGGGCAGAAAACCCTTAACCACGCTAAAAAGTTATTTCCACACTAAAACACTAAAACCCTTACTTTTTAATATAATTATTAGTTATTAATAACCTTAAACTATTAATAAAATAATAATATAATATTATATAATACTAAAAGTTATATAAGTTAATAGCTCTAACTTAGAGCTATTAATTTATAAATAAATCATATTAATATCTCTTATTAATTAATAAGTATTAATTACTTATAGTTTAATTATAATACTATTATTACTTACTATATATAATATTTCTTAAGGCCTCTATATTAAAAAGGGGGTTAATATACTATAACTAACTTTATTACTAGCCCTAAAATAATTAATATTCTCCTTAATACTATAGTATCTTAACTAGTAACCTAGTACTAATATTAAAGTTTTTAATACTATTAATAGTAGTAGCTCTAGCTCTAGAATAACTTTATTATTATTATTATTAATAAGGTTATTATTTTTATTATTATTATTAAAGACCTCTTTAACTATATTATTAAAGTTATTAAGGAAGTTAGAATTAAACTTAAGCCTTACTAAGAGTAATACTATCTTTATAAAAGTATTATTAATCTTAATCTCTCTAGGAGGAGAGGAAGTATAGTATATTTAATTAATAATATCTTTAGGTAGTAGTTTTAAGTTAGGGTTAAATATATCTATTATAAATATATTTCTTTCTAGTTTAGCTTATTATAGATTATTATTATTAAATAGAATATAGTTATTAAACTTCTTAATATAGTAGAGCTACTATTTAAATTTTAATATCTTTAACCTCTTCTTAATTATAACTCTCTGTATTACTAAATACTTTTTATAAAGTTTAAGATCTTAATAATAAGCTTCTCTTTTAATATAGTATTTTTATTAATAAACCTCTTATATAGTTACTTTATTAATATAGACTTCTTAAGTCTCTATTATATTGAAGATTATAATACTTATTATAAATAAGTATAAAGGCTTTACTTCTTATTAAGCTTATTATTTTTAATAAAGACTCTCTAACTAACTATTATAGTTATTAATATAGATAACTACTTAGTTATTTAATATAGAACTCTCCTTTAGTATCTCCTTTATAAAGCCTAAGTTATAATAGGTTAATAATAAGAATATTAATCTATACTTATTAATAATATAGTTAGTACTTTCTATACTAGCCTTAAAATACTCTTTATAGAGTAAGAGATATATAAATGAAAATAGATTATTTATCTAGCTTTCTATATTCTTTTTACTAAGTATTTTAATATAAAGTTAGATTATATTAACTATATTCTTAATCTGTTAAAGCTATTTATAATATTATAAATTATTAATATAGTATTAATTATACTCTAAAATACTATAATAAAGTCTCTCTTTATAATATTAAGAGATTTTCTATAAATAGCTTTATAAAGAGTTTTTTATTAAGCTTCTTTAAATACCTAAAAGACTTCTATATCTATTAACTATAATATATATATAGTATAAAGGGGGAAAAATCCTAAAATAATATTATACTTTATATAATACTCTATAAGTTCTTAGCTTATATAACTAGAGAAGCTATCTAAGAAAAGTAGTTAATATAGATACTTTAAGATATTTCTCTAGAGAATTACTAAGTATTTAGTATATTAACTTAGAAATACTAAGTATATATATTATTAATTAGATTAATAGCTATACTTATTAATAGTAAAATATTATTCTATTATATATTCAATTTTCTAAAACTTTACTAACTTTATAAATAAGTAATTATTAAAGTATTTAAGAAAGTTTATTATAGTTTATTAACTAGAGAAGATAGTAAGTAATTAGATAAAGTAGATATTCTTCTCTATGTTAAGTTTATAGTTATAATACAGCCCCCCTGCAAAAAAGACTATAATAAATTTATCTAGTTTATATATATAATTTAGAAAACACTATAGAGACACCTTAGTCTATACTCTCTACTAGTTAAGAATAATAATATAGAAACTCTATATATTTCTTATGAGGTTATAGATAGCTGGAGGCCTAGACCAGGAAAGAATAACGACTTTGCGCAATAATAGGTATATAGTGGTGTATTAAGTATAACTTAGCTTCTTCCCTAATAGTGTGGGAGCCCCTTTTAAAGTGTGCGTGTGAGGGTTCTGTAAGGGTTTGGCGTATATTTAGCGCTGCTTACTAATATTCTTATAATTGCCCCCCTCTCTAAGGCCTTGGTCTCTAAAGCTTAAATTAGCTCTTATAGGCTTAGCTGTGGGCTTATTTAAATAATATCCTGTGATAATTTAATCTAATTATCTAAATATCTAAATGCTGCTTATTTTAGCGTTATTTCAGTGCTTATTTAGTATGTGTTTAGTGAAAGTTATAATATAATAGGGTTATTATAAACTTAATATATACCTATTAAATATCTAACTATATGGGATTATTGCAAACTTAATATATACCTATAGTAAATATAGCATAGAGCTATTATAAACTTAATATATACCTATAACTATATAATATAATATCTAGTATAAAGTTATTATAAACTTAATATATATCTATAACTATTATATATCTTAGTAATATTGAGGATATGCTAATTATATACTAAATAGTAGCTATATAACTGTGATCTTTAGTAGTTATCCTCTAATAAATTAAGGCACTTAACCTCTTTAGTAGTCTATATAGTATTTATAGATACCTTTAGCACTGATGTTCTTACTAGTGCTTTTAGTGCTGGGTTACTGCTGGCTTAATAGTAATGCTCCTCTATATACCCCTTCTAGAAGCAAATAATATAAGTATAGTTCTTCTAGCACTTATTAGCAGTATAGCCTATATAACTATATATTATATAGTCTCTATAACTAGGGTATATAGTTTTTATAGGCTGTTTAGTCTCTAATATTTCTGTGATAGTATGCTGCTTATAGTATATCTTCTAGGCTTATTTAGTAGTAGTAGCTACCTCTAGTAGCCTCTAGTTATTAAACTGCTACTACTCTAGGTCCCTCTAAACCTATAAGTTTAAGTAGTGGAAGAATAAAAAAGCTAGTATATAGCTGTCTTTATAGGGTGTTCCTAATACTTATAGTATTGCTGACTACTTAGCAAAGAAGTAGAGAGGGCTCTGATCCCACTGTCAGGCCTTATAGAGTAGGCTATATAGGTGCTGCTCCTAGAGAGCTGGGTTAATATAGGATTAGCGAGCAAATACTAAAAAATTAGCCTATATAGTGTTACTGAGAGTAGTAGTATGGTTTTACTAATATATCTAGAGTATAGGAGAGAGCTTTATAAGTGCCTACTATATATAGTGGCTATTAGAGATATTATAGAGGGTATTTATATTCTATATAGTAGTAAGCTAATCTGCTACTTATATAGGAGTAGAATCCTCTTTAAGGGTAGTATAAGAGTAAGCTAGAGGGCACTTATATTAGTATGCAGTTATTATTAGTATATAGGTAGTGAGGGTGTGTAGGAGGTCTGTATGATTATGATCCTGGTGTTAGATAATATATAAAAGCTTTGTGATAACTGTGTTGCTTAATAATATAGTTAAGGGTATAGTTAAGGGTGTAGCTATATTACTTGTAGTTATTATAGTGGGTATAGTGGATAAGGCTAGTGAAAAATTTTTACTATTAGTGCTAGCATTAGTGATAGTGTGGCAGGTAGTCAGGCATATAGTTATTATTCTAAGCTAGTCTTTTTAAGATGAGGTAGAAGTTATATAATTATAAGGTTATAGATAGCTAGAGGCCTAGACCAGGGAAGAATAACGACTTTGCGCAATAATAGATATATAGTGGTATATTAAGTATAACTTAGCTTCTTCCCTAATAGTATAGGAGCCCCTTTTAAAGTGTGTATGTGAGGGTTCTGCAAGGGTTTGGCGCACGTTTGGCGCTGCTTACTAATACCCTTATATTTCTATTAGTAAGTAAACCCTCTAAATATTATAAAGTCAGATATATACTCTAGCTAAATAGACTAGTAGAATAGTAATAATATAGATAATACTATACTATATTTAGTAGAGCTAATTATATTAAAGCTATATAGGCTACTAAGGCTCTTATAGCCTAGAAATATCTTTACTAAACCTTTTAGTAAGATACTATAAAAAATATCTAAAAGGTAAACTTTTTAGTAAGGTGCTATAAACACTACTATATAAGATATTTAATAACTCCTTACTTAAAGATTAACCTTTTAGTAAGGTACTATATATATAAAAGAGAACTCCTTAACCTCCTAAGAGGTTTTTATAACTAGAAGTATAAAAGCTCTATTACTATAAATAGAGATTTATATCTATTCCTCTTCCTTATCCTTATTCTATAATCTATAGTAAGTCCTCTCAGATATTAGCACTAAACCTAGTATATTAATATACTAGCTATATATAAGATATATCTATTAATATTAATAATATATAAAAGATTATATAAGAGTTTAGCATTAATATAATTAATAAAACACTCTATTTAATTAAGTAGTATAAATAATACTAAGAGCATATTATTAATATAGTTCTTAAAAAGGCTCTTATTAATATCTCTATAGAGAACTTATAAATATACTAACTTATTATAGATAAGTAAGCAGACTTAGTAATAGAGATTAGATAGATCCTTAGGTACTCTATAGTGTAGCCCTTTTTTAAATAGACTCTCTATAATACTAAGGCAGAAGTAGCCCTTTAGGGCTTAAATATTAGCAAGTATAGCATATACTAACTAATAGAGAGAGTATTACTAATAATAGTATAGCTAGTAGATAAACAGTAATAGAGATAGTATTAGTAGTATAGATAATAAATAAGAGGATAAGTTAATAGATATTATTATTAAACTATAAAGTTAAGGATTATAAAGCTATTTAGTGAGATAGATATATATAAGTATAGCTATAATTAGGAGATATAGTTAGTAAGATTATATAACTAAAGGCTATATATATTATCAGGAGGTATAGAGTTAAAAGGTCTGTTATAAAGTAGGTAAAATCACTATATAGTAGCTAGAGGCCTTCTTCTCTATATTATATTTAGCTTAAGTAGTAATTAGATATATCTAAAATATTATATATATTAAAATAGTTATACTAATATTATTACTATATATAATAAAAGTATAGAATTCTTAGTTAGCTAAATTAGTAATCTCTAGAGCTACCTCTCTCTTTTAGTTTATACCCTAGAATATAATAATTTAAGCCTAGCTATTAAAATACTTAATTTAATAACTAAACTTATTAATATTCTAGATCTTAAAACTCTTAATATTATATAAGTTAATATAGATCTTAAGCTAATTAAAGAAGTCTTAAATTAAAGCTAGATCTAACTCTACTCCTTTTTAATAAAGCTTAACTAGCTTAATAAAACTTAACTTCTTATGCTCTAGATAATTCTAGAGCTAAGTAGATATAAACCTCTTTAATACTAGCCCTTAGCTCTAGATTACCTAGAGATTATTAATAGTCTCTTTAATAATAACTAGGGTTATTAAGAAGTTAGTATTTAAAAGCTAGATTATAAAAGCCTTAAGAATAATATCTTTAGTTAGTGTTAATAACTAGAGCTAACTATTAGATTTTATAATACTCTACCTAGCCTTAAGATATTAAATATAGTTTATAATATTAATATAAAAAACCTTATACTAAGTAGTAGTAAATTATATATTTTTAATAGCCCTAGACCTATAGTTCTAAGAGATATTAGTATAGTTTTATTACTATTATATATATATAGAGTAACTATAGCTTTTTAAGTAGGGCTTAAATCTATAGAATGTAAGAGAGTTATTATAATAAGTATATATAAAAAGAATAGTTTAAAATATAGTAAAATAGTATTATCTAATAGTCTTAAAAGTATAATATCTAGGTAGGAAAAAGCTAAAAAGATAACTAGTAGTGAAATCAGTATAGAAATAACTTTTTAGTATAATTAAGGGCTTTTTACTCCCCTATATAAGTAGGGGATATAAACGTGAGCCTGTGAGGCTCTATACCCCTAGGTAGTATATTTTTCTATAGAAGGAACTTATACTTAATATATCTATCTGTGATTTAATCAATTTTCCTTTCTATAAATCTTCTTTATTTCCCTTTTTAGCTAGCTAGCAAAGCTACTAATTAGGTATTAAATTAAGCTTAATTATATATATATTTATAGTCTAGATCTATATATATAACTTCTATATATTAGCTCTTATTTAAGTATATTCTAGCTAGTTTTTTAATATATACTCTAGTTATAATTAATATACTTAAGCCACTTTAGAGCTATATATAGAGCTAAAGAAACTATTACTCTAACTCTAACTATATTTTCTAGACTCTCTACTTTAATATACTTCCTTAATTATTAATAAGTTTTATAAAGCTATCCTTAAACTTTATTAAGGTTTATTTTATTTTATATATAGATTTTTATTACTTCTATATAGTTTAAATTACTTTCTTTTTTTAAGTTTTATATATAGTTTACTTTGAGTTATATATATTAGTTACTAGCTATAAAATACTTTAAGTAATAGTAATATAAATAGTTTCATAAGTTTATTTATTATAATCTCTATAGAAGAAGTATATATAAAATTTATATATTTTTATAAGCTCTTATTATATTTAATAATTATAATTATTAATATATTATAGCTTTATTTATAATTAAATAAGCTTCATATTAACTAAGTATATATTTTACTTATTATTATACTAGGGGAATAGCAAACTCAGCTAGAAGCATTCTTTTTGTTAAGAAGCTATAAGAGAAGTATTATAAAGAGTATATAAAAGTATAGTTTAAAATAATATTTTAATTCTCTTATAACTAAAATATTAAACTATTTGCTCTTAAATATATTATATTTATAAAGCTATTAAAACTATTAATATTAAATTACTTTTTAATTATAATACTATATAAAATATCTTTTATAGATATTCTTAAATAATACTAAGAGTATAAAATATATACTTTAGTATATCTCTTATATAAGGGATATCTATATTA
The DNA here is from genome assembly GCA_036785495.1 of Colletotrichum neosansevieriae. NCBI lineage: Eukaryota > Fungi > Ascomycota > Sordariomycetes > Glomerellales > Glomerellaceae > Colletotrichum > Colletotrichum neosansevieriae. Next base: position 146,700 of record JAVHLV010000150.1, on the reverse strand, counting down.
TAATTAGTATTATAATAAGCTTTTTATATATAATACTTAGTTTTTAATACCTTTAGAGTATTAAGTTTATAGTTATAATATAGCCTCTCTATAAAAAGACTATAATAAATTTATATAGTTTATAGATATAAGTTAGGAAAAGCTATATAGTTATTAACTTATACTCTCTACTAGTTAAGGATAATAATATGGAAACTCTATATATTCTTATTAATAATTAAACCCTCTAAATAACACTATATAAAGTTAGATATATATACTAGCTAAGTAGACTAATAGTATAGTAATAGCGCAAACTAAATAATACTATACTATATATAATAGAGCTAATTATATTAAAACTAAATAGGTTACTAAGGCTTTCATAGCTAGAAGTAAAAAAAGTATTACTATAAGTAGGGCTTTATATTTATCTCTCTTTCTCCTCTTTATTAACTTATAATAAACCCTTTAAGATATAATACTATATTTATATATAAATATACTACGTAGATATAAACTATACTTATTATTATTATTAATATATAATATATAGCTATAAACTTTAAGATAATATAATTAATAAGATATACTCTTTCTTAATTAATATATATAATATTGAGAATATATTATTAATATAACTCTCTTAGTAGCTCTCTTTAATATCTCTATAGAGAACCTCTAAGTAAATAATTATATTATATATTAATAAGTAAACTTAATAGTAGAAGTTCATTAAGTTATTATATACTATATCTAGAAGCTCTTCTTTAAATAAGGTCTCTATAATACTAAAGTAGAGGTATCTCTTTAGGAGAATATTAGTAGGTATATTTTATAATAACTACTTTAATATTAAGAGAGTATTATTAATAATAATATTACTATGATAAAGGTATTAGCTAGATTAATTAAATAAGAGGGCTAGTAGATAATAAAGCAGTAATAGAGATAGTATTAATAATATAAATAATAAGCAAGAGAATAAGTAAATAGTTTAGCAGTTAGCAATTCAGAAATTAATACCTATTATAAGTAAAGTATAAAGTTAAGGATTATAAAGCTATAGATATATATAACTATAACTATAGTTAGAAAATATACCTAGTAACTTAAGAAGTTATTAAGTTATATTATATAGCTAAAGGCTAAATATATTATTAAGAAGTATAGAGTCATAAGGTTTATTATATTAAAGTATGTAGCCCCTAGCTACTATATAGTAATTTTATCTACTTAGTTATAAAAGCCTTTTAACTTCATAACTATTAATAATATATATAGCTTTAATTTATATAATTATAAGCCTAGTTTAAACACTTTATAACTAGATAGTTAATCTTCTAGATAAGGAGTTATTAAATATCTTATATAGTAGCGTTTATAGCACTTTACTAAAAGGTTAACCTTTTAGGTATTTTAAAGCTATAAAAGCCTTAGTAGCCTACTTAGCCTTAATATAATTAGCTCTATTATATATAGTATAGTATTATCTATATTATTACTATTTAGCTAGTTTACTTAGCTAGAGTATATATCTAACTTTATATAAGGGTTTACTTATTAATAGAAATTTATAGAGTTTCTATACTATTATTCTTAACTAATAGAGAGTATAAATTAAAGTATCTCTATAGTATTTCCTATTATATCTATAAACTATATATTTAGATATTATATAAGTATCTCATAAAGCTCTATATAAAGAAGACCTATATAATATATAATAAATAATAATACTTAATAATATACTATATAATAAAACATAGTATATTATAGTATTAATAATACTAGCTATACTATAGATATAAAGGTCTAGAATGTTCTAGAAAGCCTTATCTTCAATAGGTTTTCTAGGTAGAACTAAAAGGGTTTAAGCTATAACTTTAATATATAACTAAGCTTAAATAGGCTAAATACTTATATAATTAACTATATAAGCTATTATATAAGTAATTATATAGTAGGAGCCTCTAGAAGGGCTAGAATAAATATAAATAACTCTTCTCCCCCTATCTAGCTAGTTACTAGTTAATAAGCTAAAATAATATCTTTTTATTACCTAAGCTATTATCTAAGCTACCTTATATAATATTCTTATATACCATTATTATATAATATAATTATATACTTAAGCTACCTTACTAATACTAAGTATATAGTCTTATTTAGCTCACGCTATTACTATTCTATTAGTTTATTTAGCTAGAGTATATACCTAACTTAATAATATTTAGAGAGCTTAATTACTAATAGAAATATATAGAGGTTATATATTATTATCCTAGCCTCAGCCACTATATAGTAATTTTATCCACTTTATAATAGACCTTCTAACTCCACGCTTCTCAATAATATATATAGCCTTTAGTTACGTAATTATAACTCTCCTAACTATAGCTATACTTATATATATCTATCTATAGCTTTATAATCCTTAACCTTATAGTTTAATAATAATATAGTTTTAAATTCATTGATTATTATAAACTACTAAACTATTAACTTATCCTCTTGCCTATTACTTATATTACTAATACTATCTCTATTACTACTTTACTATCTACTAACTATACTATTATTAGTAATGCTCTCTCTATGTTAAAGTAGTTAGTATAAGCTATACTTATTAATAAGCTCTATAAAGCTACTTCTACCTTAACATTATAGAGAGCTTATTTAAAAAAGAGCTAATAGGTAGGGTATATAATAACCTAATTAAATTCTAATACTATATTTACTTATTTATATATAATATAATTATATATATAGATACTCTCTATAGAAGTATTAAGTAGAGCTTCTTAAGAGCTATATTAATAATATACTTTTTATATAGTTAAAGAAAGAGGAGTTTTTATTAATTATATTAATACTAAACCTTATAGTAATCTAGTTTATATTAATAATAATAATAAGTATACCTTATATATACCTAGTATATTAATATACTAGGTATAGTACTAATATCTTAAAGAATTTATTATAAGTTAATAAGAAAGAGGGATAGGTATAAAGCTCTACTTATAGTAGAGCTTTTTATACTTCTAGTTATAAAAACCTCTTAGAAAAGACCTTTTTAGTTAAGAAGTTATCTCTTATATAGTAGTATTTATAGCACCTTACTAAAAGATTTACCTTTTAGGTATTTTTCCTAAACTATAAGAGCCTTAGTAGCCTACTTAGCCCTAATATAATTAGCTCTATTATATATAGTATAGTGTTACCTATACTATTACTATTCTACTAGTCTATTTAGCTAGAATATATATCTATCTTTATAATATTTAGAGAGTTTGCTTACTAATAGAAATATATAGAGTTTTTATATTATTATCCTTAACTAATAGAGACTATAGATTAAAGTACCTCTATAGTATTTCCTAAATTATATCTATAAACTAGGTAAATCTATTATAGTCCTTTTTTATAGAGAGGCTATATTATAACTATAAGCTTAATATATTATTATTCTTAACTACTAAAGAGTATAAATTAAAGTATCTATATAGTATTTCCTTAATTATACTTATAAACTAAGTAAATTTATTATAGTCTTTTTAAAGAGAGACTATAGTATAACTATAAACTTAATATTTAAGTAAGTAAAATTACTCTATATTAGCTAGAGTATAAATTAAAGTATCTATATAATATATATAAATTATACTTATTAAGAATATACTTATAATATAGTCTCTCTATAAAAAACATAATAATAAACTCACTTAGTTTCTAGATATAATTTAGGAAATACTATAGAGATACTTTAATTTATACTCTCTACTAGTTAAGGATAATAATATAGAAACTCTATATATTTCTATTAGTAAGCAAACTCTCTAAATATTATAAAGTTAGATATATATTCTAGCTAAATAGACTAGTAGAATAGTAATAGTATAGATAACAATATACTATATATAATAGAGCTAATTATATTAGAGCTAAGTAGGCTACTAAGGCTAGATTATATATCTAAAGGCTATATATATTATTAAGAGGTGTGGAGTTAGAAGGTTTATTATTATTATAATATAGTTTATAGCACTCTCAGCCTTATAAAGCTGTAGTAGCTATACACTATAGTGCGTAATTATATAATTACACACTATAGACTATTTCACTATACTTTCTATGAATACTAATCTATAGCTAAAATAGTTACTCTTTATAACTTACCCTTACCCCTATTTATAGCTTATAATAGTTATAAGCCTAACTCTATAGCTTATAAATATCTCTCTAACCTCTCTAAGCCTAAGAAAAGGCAAGCAGCTTTTCTCCTATTATTTATTACTTATTTAAAATAATCTTATAATATCTAAAAAACCTTTTTAAAGTAACTTTATAGTAATAATTATATACTCTTTAATAACCTTCTTTCTAAAAGTAAGGCTCTAGAGTTTTACTAACTAGCTTTATTAATATCTTAATCTATACTTATCTATATAGAGTAAGGGTATTTAGAAGTATCTTAATCTTAATAGCTTTAATAATAAGAAGCTTTTTAATACTCTTAAGAGCACTCTAACTATTTAGAAATTTATAGATAAGTATAATAACTATCTCTAAGCTAAATATAAAGCTAATCTTAGTAAGTATAAAGCAGCCCTTTAGAAATAAAAAGCTAAAAAGAATCCCTTTTAGATACTTTATAAAACTACTAAATATAATAACTTTATTAATATTATTAAGAGTAAGGAATCTAATACTCCTTAATATATTAGTAAAGTAGATCTTACTATTTTTAAGTTTATAAAGCTAACTCTATTAATCCTTATTAAGTATAAGGATATCTAAGATAAGTAGAGTAATATACTTAAGTATCTCTCTATTAATAATATAAACCTCTTATTATAAATTACTTTATACTATAAGTATTAAGTACTTATCTATTAAACTATTAATATAGTTTACCTTAAGGTAGTAGGGATAAAGCTTAATAATAAGAATAATAAGTTCTAGATTAACCTTTAAAATATACTCTATCTCCTTAAATAGTAACTAGCCTGCTTTAATAATAATATATAGAAATAAATATACTAAGATTATAAAGATATTCTAAAATATACTAAGTATACTACTTAGCCTGCTAAGTAGTATAGAGAGTAGTACTATTTTTATAAGCTAGTAATAAGCTAGAATATTATTAATACTAAGAGAAGCTATAATAAATATACTTTTTTTAAGATAGTATACTATAAAATAGCTTTTACTTAGGCTTAAAACTAGCTAAATTTAGTTATCTAAGTAGAGGAGATTAGAATATCTTACCTCTTACTTAAAGAACTTAGGATTATTTTTATTACTAAGATCTATAATAAGCTAGCTTCTACTAAGAGTTTTACTAAATTACTTAGAGTATATATTACTTTTATAAACTGCTCTAACTTAGAGAATCTATTTTAAGCTTTATAAACTATATTAGATACTTCTTTTTTAATAGTAATACTTAATAAGATCCCTAGCTACTTTTATAGATAATACTATAGATAAACCTTATAAAACTATAGCTATATTTAATAGATATTTATAAGCTTACTAAAAGATAGCCTTAAGAATTATAAAATATTAAAGAATAAAGTATAGTATATATAGAAGATAGTAATATCTCTATAGTAAAGCTATATCTATAATAACTTTATATATATAAAGTAGATTATAAAAAAGTCTTAAAAGAGTAATTAGTACTAGAATGGGATAAGTGGGACTTAGTAGTGTAATTTCTAAGAGAGCCCTCTTAGTATATAGGTCTGTTATAGAAGGACTATAGTAAAGGAGGGAGGAGGAGCATAGAGAAGAGGAGGACTTATCTTTATTATTATTAATACCTTAATACTTAATTTCTTAAGTTTTTTAGGAATTTCTTAGCAAATTTATACTCTTTTTTAGTGATCTCTTTTAATTAGATCTGTAAATTACTTTATATATCTTTTAAGCCTATTTTTATTATTCTAGCCTATTTATAGGTAGAGTTATATTATTTGCTGTCCTTTCTAGCTCTTATAGTTCCAGCCTTTATTAATAGTGCTTAGAGGCAGATTCTTTTACTCTTTTTAATAGCCTTTAAAGGCTTCTCAGAGAGTGGGATGCCTTTATTATATCTATATATCCCTGCTATTAATATATATATATATATATAACTAATCCACTTTAAATATAATAATATACCTAATAAATCTATAAATAATAAAGAATAATAATATAATTAATAGCTAATATAGAAAGATAGAGGAAGATATTTATAGGCTTATCTTAGTTTATAAGGATAGTAATAGCTATATATTCTCTTAGAATTAAGGTAGAAATAATAAAGACCCTGATATGCTCTCTTTTATATACTATTAGCAGGTTTTAGTAAATATACTCCCTTTCCCCCTCTCTTATATACTTTTAATACTACTATTATTTAACTAGTAAGTTATAGCTAGAGTAGCTAAGATAGCTATATTTAAGACTAATATAGTAATTAGTAGTCTTACTAAGCTAATAAGTATAGTAAGATTAACTAGATTAGTAAATAAATACTAATAAACCCCTTACTAGTATAGCCTTAAGTGCTAAGAGTAAAGAATACTAATATTTAAGATATTCTAATATAGTAAAGCTATAAAGTCTTCTAAGATAGGAGTATTATTAGAAAGACCCTTCTATATTAAGTGATAAGACTTAAGGTAGATCTATAAAAGCCTAGAGTAGTAAGATTAAGGTTAAAAGACCTTTCTATATTTATTTAGTTTATATTATTTTTCCTTTTTTATTATTTAAAGGAGTTATAATTACCTACTTTATCTTTCTATTTAAAAGATATTATAATAACAAATTCACTTTTCTGCTTAGAAAGCTTTATTACTTTAACTATATAATAATAAATCTAATATTTATAGGTCTATAAGTATTATATCTTCTTCTTATTTAAATAATAACTTAGATACTAGATTCTCTTCTAATAAGGGAAAGCAGTCTAAGAAGAGGTTTATAGAAACTTTATTTAGTAAGATATAACTATAAGCTATAGAATAGCTAGCTTCTAAAAATAGTATAGATAGATCTGTAAATCTCTCTCTAGGAATAGGGGTAATACTCTCTAGTTTTTATTATTTACCTAAAGGGATATATACTAATTAAGATATTATAGTTCTAGCTAACCTTCTAATAAGATACCCTACTATAGCTATAATAACTCCCTACTTAACTAGTATATCTAAGTTTATTAGAATTAATATCTCAGACTTTATTATAGACTATAAGAGCCTTTCTAAGCTTTACTGTAAGACTAATATAGATATAAAGAATAAGATTTATATATATAGCTCTAGTAACTATTAAGATATAGTATAATCTTATATTAATAAGGCTAAGATCTAGAAGGAAGCTAAGGAGAAACTTCTTTACTAATTTAGATTTACAGACCTAAAGTGTTAATAGAACTCTAATAAGGATCTTTAGAACCTAGTTATAGGCTTTTATATTAAAAATAATAACCCTTTATAGGTTATAGTATTAATTACTACTATTTACTAGCTTTAATAGAAAGCTATTTTATATAGAGATCTGGAACTTATAGATACTAAACTTATTTATATTACCTACTACTACTTTTTAGAGAGAGTAATAAGAGCTATAGCTTAAAGTCTTAACTGCTAATCTACTAAAGTTATTTTAAAGTAATAGGTTATAGTTAAAGATACTCTAATTAAATAGTCTACTACTTAGTAGAAACTTTAGTAACTATTAGGCCTTATTAAGTTTAAACTGATAACTATACTTTAAGTCCCTATAAAGATAATTCTAATAAGATAGAGAGCTAAGACTAAAGAATCTTCTATAGTATAAACTATAAGCTTAATTATTAACTCTCTTATAGAGAACTTTAGAACTCTTAATATTAATAGAGCTAACTATAAGATAGATATTCTAAGCCTTATTAAGAGAGTTATTAGTTAAGGAGATAACACTTTTAACTTAAATATTATAGAAGCTACTAAACCTTATAAATAATAATCTTAGAATAATATATAGACTTAATATTAGTAATAGTAGTACTACTACCTATAAGCTAGTTATAGTAACTACTAAAGCAGCTATTAATAATATTAAGAGTTTAGAAGAGATAGAGAAAGAGGAAGCTATAGAAGCTTTTAGCAAGAAGAACTATAGTAATATATACCTTTTTAAGCTTTTAGATACTACTAGTTTTACAGAGTAGTAGCCTATATTATTATTAGCTATATTAAGTATCTTAAAGCTAGCTAGAGAGGAGTCTGCTACTATATAGTATCTTTCTACTTTATTAGCACCCTTAATTCTAATATCTAAGTTAAAGTAGGTATTATTAATAAAGACTATATAGCTAGGAAGATAGATAGCTAGATAATTTTAAGGTATATTCTTATTAATAAAGATAGCTTTATAAACTATATAGTAGCTACTAGTAAAATAGTAGAAAAGTAATAGCTAAAACTAATAGAAGAGATTATATAAGTTATTAGTTATAATAGACTATACTCTAAGTAATCTATTAGCTTTATAGATTAAGAAAAAGATATAATATAGTTATATAACTTTGTTAATATAATATTTTTTAGCTTTAAGCCTAAAAACTAGTATATTAATCTAGTTAAAGATATTACTACTATAGAATAGGTAAAGGCAAAAAGCTATTACTTAAAACCTTATAATACTTATATTTAATAGGCCTCCTAAATAGCAGACCTATCTATAGTCTGAAATCCTCTAATTTAAATTACTTAGTAAGTTACTAAACTTTCTAATAATAAAGAAGATACTAATAATATTATATTATAAGATATCCTAGAAAAGCTAGTTAAATAATAGGAATAAGAAGAGTAAGATAAGTCTTAGATTCAATATAGCAATTTATAGACTAGCTATATACTTATACTAAAGCTATATAGTAAGAGAGTAAATAGGAAGATAGCTATTCCTAAAGTCTTTTTTTAGCAGAACTAGCTAGACTATAATAGAATAGTTTATAATACTACTAAAGTAATAATTAATAAGTATAAGGATAGATATAATTTAAAGATATAGGAGGTTTTTATTTCTGTTAATATTATACTTCTAGATTAATTTAATAAAATAGGAGCTAGTAATAAGAAACTATAAGAGCAAATAGACTAATAAAATAATAATAAAAACTATTTTAAAGGCTAAGTAACTTTAGCTGCTATTTCTATAATCTTATCTAAGAATTTATAGACTAAGTAAATATAGTTTAACTACTATATAATTAATTCTATCTTTAAAACAGGTACTATAACTAAGAAATAGGATTCTATACTTCTTCTACTACTAAGATATATTACTATTCTAGACTTTATTATAACCTACTAGTAGATTATAATTACTCTTTATAGCTTTATAAATATACTAATTAAGGGAATTATTAATAGTAGCTTAGTAACTAATCTTATTAGTAAAAGATATATTAGATATCTAGGCTTATAGAGTAATAGTAATATAGTTAGAACTAATATAGGGATTTATAGAATTACTAATAAGGAGTAGAGAATCTAATTTGCAGGTATAATTATAGATAATATCTATATTAGAGATAATATAATTTAAGATATTAGCTTCTTTATCTTTCTAGAAAATACCTATAATAAAGACTTAGTACTAGCTAGAAGCCTCTTTTATCTTAAAGACTAGAATAATCTTAGATTATATATAGAACTAGATTATTAGAGTCCTTTAGTCTGGGAATATTAAGATTAATATCCTATTATTATTCTATATAGAAGACTTAACTACTTACTTCCTGGAAATTATTACTAAGATAAACTGCTTTATCTCTTTATAATATTAATATACTCTTATATCTCTTATAGAAGAGGGGAAATAGAGGCTACTACTAATAGACCTAATATAGTAATAGGCTTAGAATTTATAGAAGATAATTAGTAAGTTAATAAAGTTAAAGATAAGGAAGAGTTAGATATAATACTAGATAGTATAAAGGTATATTAGAATATTAAAGTGATTTAATAAGTATTTAAGGGCTTATATAACCTGCTAGAGGAAATTAAGCAATAAATAGAGCTAGATAAGAAAGTTATTACTATTTTTAAAGAATTTAGATTAATTTTTAATAAAATCCTAGAAACTATAATCTAAGAAGAAGTTACCTCTAAGCTTAATAATATCTATAAAGCAATTATAAGTACTAGATATATTAAAGGATATAATAGTTATAGTATTAACTATTAGTATTATATTTATAGATCTAAAAAGAAAGTAGCAAAAAAGAGAATATCTAAAAGGAAGTATAAATTAGTATATTAGAAAGAAATTAAAGTTATTATAGCTATAAATATTATTTTTTCTTATTATTACTATATATCTATATAGATAATATCTATATTACTAATAGAAGATATTAATATACTATATAAGATAAAAGATAAGAAGATTTAACCTATTAATAATACTATATTAGATAGTTTAACTCTAGATAGTAACTTAGAGTAGAAGCTAAAAGTATAGATAAGAGCAGAGAAGAATATAAAGCTAGATCTTAATATCCTATTTACTAACCTAATTATACTAAAGTTTTTAAGTATTAAGCTAAGAATAAGACTTATAAAGATCTAGCTAGAAGCTATTTTAAAAACTATTAATTATCTATAATCTAAAAAAAAGAAGCTTTTTATAGCTATTTTAATAATAAGAGAGGAAGCTTTAGCTTAGAAATTTGCTTATTATAGCTCTATTTACTCTTTTATTGCTCTCCTATAAATAATATAGATAATCTTATATAAAGTGTAGTAAGTAAAAGGAATTCTAATATTAAGAGAGTTAAAATAGGATATTATTATAATTCTAAAGAATAGACTAGAGAAGAAAATCCTAGAATAGAGTTATATAGTATATTATAATCTATTCTTTCTTATATATAAGAAAGATAGTAAGATAAGACTTATTAACTCTATAATAAAGATAAATATAGTTATAATTTAAGATATAGTACTACTTCCCTCTATAGATAACTTTTTAGAGGATTTTATTATATACTAGTTATTATCCCTTTTAGACTTCTTCTTAGAATATAACTAAGTTTTCTTAAACTCTATAAGTAGAGATTTAATTATATTTATCTTATCTATAAGACTATTATATATATATACTTTATCTTAAAGAGTAATAAATTTAGTTATATAATTTATAAGAGTTATAATTAGAATTTTATATAACCTTATACTTAGTTATTATAAGGCTTTTCTTAATAATATTACTATTAAAGGACTAATTTTATATTATAATAATAAAGAGATTAAGTCTTATCTAGGGATTTATAGATTTATTTTAGAATATTTATAGAATATTAATAAGATTCTAGTTAATTTAAAGCTAGTAGAGTATATAGTAGTAGTAGTTAAGTCTTAATAGGCCTAGAAAGCAGTAATAATTATTAGCTATATTTATAGTACTAATAGATATTATCTAGAAAAAGCAAAGATAGTTAAGATCTATAAATAGGTTACTTATACTAACTTAATAGAGTTAAAAGCTTTTCTAGAAATTATAATATTTTATAGATTTTAGGTAAAGAACTATTTAACTATTATAAAGCTACTTACTAATTTACTTAAAAAGAATATCTCTTTTTATTAAAAAGAGAAGTATAAAATAGTAATAGATACCTTAAAGTTAATACTTACTAAAGCTCTAATTCTTATTACCTTAAATTATAGCTATAAAAGAGGAGATATATACTTTATAGTTAATATTAATAATATAAAATAGAGCAGAGTTCTAAACTAATTTATTAATAACTAATATATAGTTTTTTACTTTAAGAGTAGCACTTAGTTAGAACTAGAACTATTTTATAATACTAGAAAGAAGAAACTATATAGTATTCTAAAAGCCTTAAAAAGAGTGTGTAATTACTTTTATAGAAGATATTTTATTCTAGAGATAGATACTTAGACTTTAGTTATATAACTAAATAGAGTAACTATAGATCTTCTAGAAGCTCTTATTATTTAATAGATTATATAGATTTAAATATTTAACTTTAAGGTATAATATATCTATAGTATATAGAATATAGTAGTAAATAGCTTCTTATAGAAACTCTAAGGCTTTTTAGATATAATTAATAAAGAAATAGAAGGAGAAATTAATTTTTAGATTAATTTATAGATCTTCTTTATTAATATTAAGGCTAGTTTCTTCTTTAATTAAGTATAATAATATAGTAATATATAATAAATAGAGGAGGTCTTTATAGAAGATATATAGGAAATTATTAGTAGTATAATAACTATTCTAGATATCCTTTTTGATAATTTATAAGCCTATTTAGTCTATTTTTAACAGATTACTTACTATTTAATAATATAAAGGTGCTCTCTAGGAATTTAACCTATTAGGTACTATAATTTTAAAGTAAGAGTTCTAGATTACTATATTTAAAACTGCCTGCTTTTTACTAAACTAATAAATTAGAAGCTAATACTAAGATAAATTATAGATAATTCTAAATAGAGAAAGAAGCTAATTACTAAAGCCTATAAGAAAAGTAGTTATAGAGGTAAGTAAGCTATAATAAGAAGATTATTTAACTATTATATATAGAGTAATATATATTTAGAAGTTAAAGAGTCTCTAAGAAGTTATTCTAATTACTAGAAGAGAAAAGCTTAATATATAGATAATATAAGAACCTATAGTTTACTAAAAAGATTACCCTTTATAAGGATTTTATTAAATATATAGAGAGTAGATAAGTAGTATCTTATAGAAGCTTAAAACCTACTTACTAAATAGCTTAAAGCATACTAGCTTAGATAAGTAACTATAGCTAAGATTATAAAGTTTATTTAGGAGGAGGTTATCTATTAATATAAGCTATATAGTAAAATTATTATTAATAGAGGTTTAGAAAATAAGAGCATTATTATTAAGTTTAATAAAAGATATAGTATAAGGAGGAAAGTAATATTAGCCTATAACCTAAAAACTAATAGAGTAATTAAGACTAGTTATTAGCTTATTACTTATTCTTTATTAATATAGACTAGAAAAAGAAAGGATATTAACTCTTAACTATATTTACCTGCTATTCTATTTATAAACTAATTAAGTATTTACACTTTAACTAGCTTTAGCTCTTTTTATCTTTAAATTTAAATCTATTATACCTATTAAGACTCTAACACTAACCTAGAGGGTTTTTAATTAGAATTTAGTTACTATATAGAAGGAGGAGGTTTAGATATATCTATAAGCTTTTCTATAACTTAATAAGAATAGAAAGCAAGCTAAAAAGATAATTAAAAGTTAATATAAGAAGACTATAAAATATAGTAATAATTAATATAAGTAAATAATAAAAAAAGAGAGGCTAGAAGTAGATAATTTAGTTCTAGTATTTAATATTAAGGAATTAATTAATAAATCTTTAATTAAGAAGCTTAACTACTAATAATAAGGCTCCTTTTATATCTTATTATATATCTCTAACACCCTATTATATTAACTAATAATATTAGTAAGAGAAGAGATTATAGATAGGATATTTAGTAGAAATTAACTTTAGAAATTTATTTAAGTATTTAAAGGATATTAGAAACTAAGTAATATAAATATTTATAGATCTAATTTAGAGAGAAACCTAGTAAAAGTCTTTTTAGTACTAGAAAATAAAGAATATAATAACTATATACTAAAAGAAGAAAATAAAAAACTAATAATATCTAGAAAGATAATTAGAACTAAAGAGGAGAATATATTATAATTTATAGTAAGATTAAGATAGTATTTAAGAGACTTAGAAATAGTAATTAAAGTATTAAAAGCTAAATAGTAACTAGTAGTAGAAATCCTATAAATATTAAAGGAAAAAGAGAGGGAGTATATTAAGATAGAGGATTTAAAGAACTTATAATCTTTCTTTTATTTTTAAATACTTAGTTTAATAATTTATAAACCTATTTATACTTATTTATAGGGTTTTCTTTTCTTTATCTTTAATATTTTAAAAGTTTAAGATTCTAGAAATAATATTTTTAAACTTTAGAGATAAGAATAAAAGATAATATTAATTTATTAAAATATACTACTCTATTACTAATTACTTTTTAATATAATAGTAATCTATCTATTAATAACTTTAATATCTATACTAAGTATAAGATATTAGAGATTTATAGCTTCTTAATAATAATACTAAAAACCCTCTCTTATAGATATAGCTATTACTAAACTAAATAAATAAGAGGACTAATAGTTTAAATATAGATAGAAGAGAAGAAAAGAGAAAAGAGTATTAAAGTATAGTTACTAACCTATAAAAAGGATACTAATATCTAAATAACTAAGAGTATAGTAATAAAGCTATTAATACTAAAAGCAGCTATATAATACTATTACTAATAAGAAAAAGAAGGATATTTATAAAGAAGATCTTATTAATTTTATACTTAGATAGGGTTTAAAGTTAGTTTTATAGATCTATTTAGAGGATATTTCCTTTATATTCTTATTATTACTTAATAATATTTCTATTATTTCTTCTCTTTTTCTCTATTCTATAAAAATATATTTAATTACTCTATCTTTCTTTTTTTAACCTATAATATAAAGCTTTAAGTAGTTAGTAATTTCTATAAGATTAAAGTCTAGAAGTAGCTTTAGTATAAAAGAGTGCTAAGAGTAAGTAAATCTAGCTTCTAGATAATACTTTTAAGCCTATTAAGAATAAAAAGTATTTTAAAGGATTAAAAAGTTAAATTTAGATATAGCTAATATAGTAATATTAGCTAGAATTTAGAACTATAAAATTATTATAATACTATTAAATTCTCTACTCTTTCTTACTTTATTATTATACTTAATTTTATATCTATAGTATTTATAAATATTTAGATTATTATAAGAGTAATTCTCTTAGATTTTATAGAAGAAGTAGTTAGTATAAGAAGTGCTTAGTATAGAAATATATTTAAAATATAGTTTATAGATAAAAATACTAGTTATAGGGTTTCTTATAGTATAGATATACTTCTTATAATAGATATAGAGTACTATATTATAACTATCTTAGAATTAGATAAATAAGCTATAAGTAGCTACTATATACTAAAAGATCTTTATCTACTATAAGCTAGAAAGAAAGATAATAGAGGTATAAATAAAAACTTAATAGTAAAAGTTACTAGTTCCCTTAATTATCTTAAATATTTAATTAAAGTTTTACTTATTAAGATAAACTTTTTAAAAGGCTAGTTTTATTATATTAGCAGTTTTATTAGAAAATACCTATAGAATAAAGGCTACTTTTAAATATTTATTACTAGGAATATTAAGTTAGAGCTATATAAAGCTTATAGTAGCTTAAAAAGATAATAGATATTAGTTAAGTAATAAGAAGTATAAGAAAAAGAGAATTATCTAAAGTTAGTTATTAGAGTACTAGATAAAAAGAGATATATTATTTTGCTTTATTTAAGATATAGAGATATTAGAACTAAATATCTAGAGGGTAGCTTTTAGAGAAAAATAATAAGAATAAGGCTAATTAGTGTTTTTAATATCTAATATAAGAAAGTTATAGTTAGCTATAGTAAGAGAAGGTAATTTATAGATATAAGAAGAAGAATTTAGAGAAGTTAAGTTAAGATTAAGAGATAGAGAGAAAGATAACTATTAGAGAAAGAGAAGTTAATATTAGAGAATAAAAAAGAATATTTATCTAGTTTTATAACTAGATCTCTTATTTTAATAGCTACTAATAGCTACTATTTTCTTTATTTTTTTCTTATAAATAACTACTCTAATTTACTATTAGATATATTATTAGATTTTTTATTTTAAGTTTACTTTACCTTTATTAGAGCTAAGAAAGCTAAGAGAGAAAGAAGTTAATTATTTCTTTTATAGAATACTAATAAATTACTAGCACTTTAAGGTAATTAGTAGATATAAGAGAATATTACTAACTCTTTTAGTTTCCTAGATCTTCTCTTTTTTATCTATATTTATATATACTATCTAACCTATTCTCTTAAATAAAAGATATTTAATACTAACTACTATACTATAATATTTTTAGATTTTATAATTACTTTTATTTAATCTATCTATTTAGTCTATAAATCACTTACTCTTTCCTCCTACTAACTTTCTTTTTAAAAATATTATAATAGGAAAGATTATTTTTAATAATAGTAATACTCTAAATAACTATATTTAGAAGCTAAGATCCTTAAAGCTTCCTGCTTCTAATATTAAATAACTAATAGATTTTATATTTAATAAACTAAGTAAGAGCTAATTCTAGATATAAAACTAGATTATTAGAAATATATTAGACTTTAAATCTATAGGAAAACTGAGGTATTAGTTACTAATAATTAAATATAAGGCTCTACTTCTATAATACTAAGATATAACTAGCTAGATATATCTCTCTAATTTACTAATAAAATATATACTTATTAAATACTAAAGAAAAACTCTAGATATAGTATAGGAGTTATTTCCTCTCTCTAAATTATAGTATATTATTATAAGCCTATATAATACTATTAGAATATTAGAGACTAAGACTCTAATATACTTAGCAGATATTATAGTAATTATATATTATCTTATAAGACCTATTAAAGCTAGATAACTCTTTTAGTACTATATAATTAGAGGTATAGAAGATAACTTTAATAATAGAAGTCTAAGAGATAGTATAACTATCTAGCTTAAAAAGGAAGCTTTAGATATACTATTTATCTACCTATAAGCGCTTAAATTAAATAGAGTAGTCTTTTTAGAGCTGCTAAGTAACTTATATAATAAATAAAACTAGTTTTATAATAATTAGTAGTTAGGAAAGAGAGTAGAGGAAAGACTATAAACTCTAATATATATTATAACTAGAGTCTTACCCAGAGCCCTAGCTATTATAACTAAAGTTTTATTAAAATAACTATATCTAATTAATCTTTACTATACTAAATCTCTATTATAAGCTTCTAGCCTATACTTAGTTAACTAGTTTAGATCCTTTATGCAATTTAGTAGCCTAGTACTACTAAAATAGCCTCTATAAGTAAGAAAAAGAACCTAGATTAACTAACTATTAGTAACTTTTATAAATAAAGAGCTATTTAAAAGGTATTAGATCTCTTTAAAGTTAGATAGAACTATTTAAAACTAGGTCTTTAAAGATAGAAAGAGGATATTAGAGTAAATAGTACTAAAAGTAATAAAAAACTAAAAAGGATAAGTATATTCTATAATTTATAAATCTAAAGCTCTCCTTACCTAATAGGATAAATCTTAATCTATCTAGGCTTAAAAATATTTATTTATAGATCTAACCTGCTAATATATTTAATACTAAGGCTTTAAGAAGTAATAAAGAATTATTAAAATATCTAACTATTTAGAATATAGTAATAAGAGATAAGATTAAAAAGTATAAAAGAGTAAATAATTAGTAATAACTAATTAATTTATTAAAGCATTATAATTATTCTAGATCTATAAAACTATTAATATTATTATATTTTATTCCCTTTTTAGTAGAATAAGTTATCTTTAAATTCTATAATAACTTAGCAGTTTTTAACTATATAAGGCCTGCTAACTCTATGCTAAATCATAATTAACATATTCTAGTAGTCCCTTAATATATATAAAATAATTAGTAGTTAGCAGATTACCTAGTAACTAGGTATAGATAAGGATTAGTTATTAATAGTATAGAGAAGGTAGAATATCTTTCTAACCTCTATAATATATAAGAGATACTAATAAGATAAGAAAACTTAAATAACTTTAAAGTTATAAGCTTTCTTAAACTTATAATTAGAGGGTTTTTACTTTTTATCTATATCCTACTTTAAGAGCTATCTTAGATATCTAAAATAGAGATTATAGTAGATATAGTTAGTATAATAAGGGGAAGTATAAGTAACCTTTAAGATATTATAGCTACTTTCTTATTACTTAATTATAGTAATAGTTATTAGGTGATAATTATTATAGACTAAGTAAATAGTAATTACTTTTACTAGAACTCTATATAG
The DNA here is from genome assembly GCA_036785495.1 of Colletotrichum neosansevieriae. Classification (NCBI taxonomy): domain Eukaryota; kingdom Fungi; phylum Ascomycota; class Sordariomycetes; order Glomerellales; family Glomerellaceae; genus Colletotrichum; species Colletotrichum neosansevieriae. The sequence goes on along the minus strand of JAVHLV010000150.1, from coordinate 128,659 downwards.
GATTTAGAAAGTAATTAATAATTTATAGATACTATAAATAATCTTAATAGATAGTACTATAAGATAGGGGCTTTAGTATATCTTAGAATAATCCTATTAACTAGTTACTATATAGTTAATTTAACTTAATAAAGAGATAGATTTATATATAGACTTAGATATATTAAATAGGTCTAAGTATTAGAATAGAATAAGTGGGACTTAGCAGTGCAATTTCTAAGAGAGCCCTCTTAGCATATAGATCTATTATAGAAGGACTATAGTAAAGGAGGGAGGAGGAGCATAGAGGCAAGGGAAACTTAGGAAAATTATTATTATTAATACCTTAATACTTAATTCTTAAGTTTTTTAGGATTTTCTCAGCAAATTTATGCTTATTTTCAGTAATCTCTTTTAATTAGATCTGCAAAATACTTTATATATCTTTTAAGCCTATTTTTATTATTCTAGCCTGTTTATAGGTGGAGTTATGTTATTTGCTGTTCTTTTTAGCCCTTATAGTCCCAGCCTTTATTAAATAGTACCTAGAGGCAGATTCTTTTACTCTTTTTAACAGTTTTTAAAGGCTTCTTAGAGAGTAGGGTGCCTTTATTATATCTATATATCCCTACTATTAATATATATATATATATATAACTAATCCACTTTAAATATAATAATATATCTGAAAAGTCTATAAATAATAAAGAATAATAATATAATTAATAGCTAATATAGAAAGATAGAGGAAAATATTTATAGACCTATCTCAGTTTATAAGAATAGTAATAGCTATATATTCTCTTAGAATTAAGGTAGGAATAATAAAGACTCTAATATACTCCCTTTTATATACTATTAGCAGGTTTTAGTAAGTATACTCCCTTTCCCTCTCTCTTATATACTTTTAATACTACTATTATTTAATTAGTAAAGTTATAGCTAGAGTAGCTAAGATAGCTATATTTAAGACTAATATAGTAATTAGTAGTCTTACTAAGCTAATAAGTATAGTAAGATTAACTAGATTAGTGAATAAATATTAATAAACCCCTTACTAATATAGCTTTAAATACTAAGAGTAAAGAATATTAATATTTAAGATATTCTAATATAGTGAAGCTATAAAGTCTTCTAAGATAGAAGTATTATTAGGGAGACCCTTCTATATTAAGTAATAAGACTTAAGGTAGATCTATAAAAGCCTAGAGTAGTAAGATTAAGGTTAAGAGACCTTTTTATATTTATTTAGTTTATATTATTTTTTTTTCCTTTTTTATTATTTAAAGAAGTTATAATTACCTACTTTATCTTTCTATTTAAAAGATATTATAATAATAAATTTACTTTTCTGCTTAGAAAGCTTTATTACTTTAACTATATAATAATAAACCCGATATTTATAACTCTATAAGCATTATATCTTCTTCTTATTTAAATAATAACTTAGATATTAGATCCTCTTCTAATAAGGAAAAGCAGTCTAAGGAGAGGTTTATAGAAACTTTATTTAGTAAGATATAACTATAAGCTATAGAACAGCTAGCTTCTAAAAATAGTATAGATAGGTCTATAAATCTCTCTCTAGAAATAGAGGTAATACCCTCTAGTTCTTATTATTTACCTAAGGGGATATATACTAATTAAGATATTATAGTTCTAGCTAACCTTTTAATAAGATATCCTATTATAGCTATAATAACTCCCTACTTTACTAATATATCTAAGTTTATTAAAACTAATATCTTAGACTTTATTATAAACTATAAAAGCCTTTCTAAGCTTTACTATAAGATTAATAAGGATATAAAGAATAAGGTTTATATATATAGCTCTAGTAACTATTAAGATATAGTGTAATTCTATATTAATAAGGCTAAGACCTAGAAGAAAGCTAAGGAGAAACTTCTTTACTAATTTAGATTTATAGACCTAAAATATTAACAGAACTCTAATAAGGATCTTTAAAACCTAGTTATAGGCTCTTATATTAAGGATAATAACCCTTTATAGATTATAGTATTAATTACTACTATTTACTAGCTTTAATAGAGAGCTATTCTATATAGAGATCTAGAACTTATAGATATTAAACTTATTTATATTACTTACTACTATTTTTCAGAGAGGGTAATAAGAGCTATAGCTTAAAGTCTTAACTACTAACCTACTAAAGTTATTTTAAAGTAATAGGTTATAGTTAAAGATACTCTAATTAAATAGTTTACTACTTAGCAGAAACTTTAGTAACTATTAAGCCTTATTAAGCCTAAACTAATAACTATACTTTAAGTCTTTATAAAGATAATTCTAATAAGATAGAGAGCTAAGGCTAAGAAACCTTTTATAGTATAAACTATAAGCTTAATTATTAACTCTCTTATAGAGAACTTTAGAACTCTTAATATTAATAGAGCTAATTATAAAATAGATATTCTAAGCTTTATTAAGAGAGTTCCTAGCTAAGAAGATAATACTTTTAACTTAAATATTATAGAAGCTACTAAACTATATAAATAATAATCTCAGAATAATATATAGACTTAATATTAGTAATAATAGTACTATTATCTATAAGCTAGTTATAGTAACTACTAAAGCAGCTACTAATAATATTAAGAGTTTAGAAAAGACAGAGAAAGAGGAGGCTATAGAGGCTTTTAATAAGAGGAGCTATAGTAATATATACCTTTTTAGGCTTTTAGATACTACTAGTTTTATAAAGTAGTAGTCTATATTATTATTAACTATATTAAGTATCTTAAAGCTAGCTAGAGGGAAGTCTACTACTATATAGTATCTTTCTACTTTATTAACACCCTTAATTTTAATATCTAAGTTAAAGTAGGTATTATTAATAAAGGCTATATAGCTAGGAGGATAGATAGCTAGATAATTTTGAGGTATATTCTTATTAATAAAAATAGCTTTATAAACTATATAGTAGCTACTAATAGAATAGTAGAGAAGTAGTAGCTAAAATTAATAGAAGAGATTATATAAGTTATTAGTTATAATAAACTATACTCTAAGCAATCTATTAGCTTTATAGATTAAGAAAAGGATATAATATAGTTATATAACTTTATTAATATAATATTCTTTAGCTTTAAGCCTAGAAATTAGTATATTAATCTAGTTAAAGATATTACTACTATAGAATAGATAAAAGCTAAAAGCTATTACTCTAAACCTTATAATATTTATATTTAACAGGCCTTCTAAATAGTAAACCTATCTATAGTTTAAGATCCTCTAATTTAAATTACCTAGTAAGTTACTAAACTTCCTAATAATAAAGAAGATATTAATAATATTATATTATAGAATGCTCTAGAAGAGCTAGTTAAATAATAGAAATAAGAAGAGTAAGATAAGCCTTAGATTTAATATAGTAATTTATAGACTAGCTATATACTTATATTAGAGCTATATAGTAAGAGAATAAATAGAAAGATAGCTATTTCTAAAGCCTTTCTTTATTAAAACTAGTTAGACTAGAATAGAATAGTTTATAATACTACTAAAGTAATAATTAATAAGTATAAAAATAGATATAATTTTAAGGTATAAGAGATCTTTATTCCTATTAATATTATACTTCTAGATTAATTTAATAAGATAGGAGCTAGTAATAAGGAGCTATAAGAGTAGATAGACTAATAGAATAATAATAAAAATTATTTTAAAGGCTAAGTAACTTTAGCTACTATTTCTATAATCTTATCTAAGAATTTATAAACTAAGTAAGTATAGTTTAACTACTATATAATTAATTCTATCTTTAAAATAAATACTATAACTAAGAAATAAGATTTTATACTTTTTCTATTACTAAGGTATATTACTATTCTAGACTTTATTATAACCTATTAGTAGATTATAATTACTCTTTATAGCTCTATAAATATACTAATTAAGGGAATTATTAATAGTAGCTTAGTAATTAATTTTATTAATAAAGAATATATTAAATACCTAGGCTTATAGAGTAATATAGTTAGAACTAATATAGGAATTTATAGAATTACTAATAAGAAGCAGAAAACCTAATTTATAGATATAATTATAGATAATATCTATATTAGAGGTAATATAATTTAAGATATTAGCTTCTTTATCTTTCTAGAAAATATCTATAATAAGAACTTAGTACTAAGAGCTTCTTTTATTTTAAAGATTAGAATAACTTTAAATTATATATAGAACTAGATTATTAAAGTTCTTTAGTCTGGAAATATTAAGATTAATATCTTATTATTATTCTATATAGGAGACTTAACTGCTTGCTTTCTAGAAATTATTACTAAGATAGACTGCTTTATCTCTTTATAATATTAATATACTTTTATATCTCCTATAAAGAAGGGGAAATAGAGGCTACTATTAATAAACTTAATATAGTAATAGGCTTAAAATTTATAGAAGATAATTAGTAAATTAATAAAGTTAAAGATAAGAAAGAGTTAGATATAATACTAAATAGTATAAAGGCATATTAGAATATTAAAGTGATTTAATAAGTATTTAAGGGCTTATATAACTTATTAAAGGAAGTTAAGTAATAAATAGAGCTAGATAAGGAAGTTATTACTATTTTTAAAGAATTTAGATTAATTTTTAATAAAATCCTAAGAACTATAATTTAAGAAGAAGTTATCTCTAAGCTTAATAATATCTATAAAGTAATTATAAGCATTAAATATATTAAAGAATATAATAGTTATAGTATTAACTATTAGTATTATATTTATAGATCTAAGAAAAAAGTAGTAAAAAAGAGAGTATCTAAGAGGAAGTATAAATTAATATATTAAAAAGGAATTAAAGTTATTATAGCTATAGATATTATTTTTTCTTATTATTAATATATATCTATATAGATAATATCTATATTACTAATAGAAAATATTAATATACTATATAAGATAAAAGATAAGAAGATTTAACTTATTAATAATACTATATTAAATAGTTTAACTCTAAATAGTAACCTAGAATAGAAGCTAAAGGTATAAGTAAGAGCAAAAAAGAATATAAAGCTAGATCTTAATACCCTATTTACTAACCTAATTATACTAAAGTTTTTAAGTATTAAGCTAGAAATAAGATTTATAAAGATCTAGCTAGAAGCTATCTAAAAAACTATTAATTATCTATAGCTTAAAGAAAAGAAGCTTCTTATAGCTATTTTAATAATAAGAGAGGAAGCTTTAGCTTAGAAATTTACTTATTATAGCTTAATTTACCCTTTTATTACTTCTCTATAGATAATATAAATAATTCTATATAAAGTATAGTAAGTAAAAGGAATCTTAATATTAAGAGGGTTAGAATAAGATATTATTATAATTTTAAAGGATAGACTAGAAAAGGAAATCCTAGAATAGAGTTATATAGTATATTATAATCTATTCTTCTTTATATATAAGAAAGATAGTAAGATAAGATTTATTAACTCTATAATAAAGATAAATATAGTTATAATTTAAGATATAGTATTACTCTCCTCTATAGATAACTTTTTAGAGGATTTTGCTATATATTAGTTATTATTCCTTTTAGACTTCTTCTTAGAATATAACTAAGTTCTCTTAGACTCTATAAGTAGGGATTTAACTATATTTACCTTACCTATTAAACTACTATATATATATACTTTATCTTAAGGAGTAATAAATTTAGTTATATAATTTATAAGGGTTATAATTAGAATTCTATATAACCTTATACTTAGTTATTATAAGGCTTTTCTTAATAATATTACTATTAAAGAACTAACTTTATACTATAATAAAGAAGAGATTAAGTCTTATCTAGGGATTTATAGATTTATTTTAGAATATTTATAGAATATTAATAAGATTTTAATTAATTTAGAGCTAGTAAAGTATATAGTAGTAGTAGTTAAGTCTTAATAGGCTTAGAAAGCAGTAATAATTATTAACTATATTTATAGTATTAATAGATATTATCTAGAGAAAGTAAAGATAGTTAAGATCTATAAATAGGTTATTTATACTAACTTAATAAAGTTAAAAGCTTTTCTAGAAATTATAATATTTTATAGATTCTAAGTAAAGAACTATTTAACTATTATAAAACTGCTTACTAATTTACTTAAGAAGAATATCTTTTTTTATTAAAAAGAGAAGTATAAAATAGTAATAGATATCTTAAAGTTAATACTTACTAAAGCTTTAATCCTTATTACTTTAGATTATAGTTTTAGAAAAGGAGATATATACCTTATAGTTAATACTAGTAATATAGAATAGAGCAGAGTTCTAGGCTAATTTATTAATAACTAATATATAGTTTCTTACTTTAAGAGTAGCACTTAGTTAGAACTAGAACTATTCTATAATACTAAAAAGAAGGAACTATATAGTATTCTAAAAGCTTTAAAAAGGGTATATAATTATCTTTATAGAAGACACTTTATTTTAGAGATAGATATCTAGATTTTAGTTATATAACTAAATAGAATAGCTATAAACCTCTTAGAAGCTCTTATTATTTAATAGATTATATAGATTTAAATATTTAACTTTAAGGTATAATATATCTATAATATATAGAATATAGTAGTAGATAGCTTCTTATAGAAACTCTAAGGCTCTTTAGATATAATTAATAAAGAAGCAGAAAGAGAAATTAATTCTTAGATTAATTTATAGATCTTCTTTATTAATATTAAGGCTAGTTTCTTTTTTAATTAAGCATAATAATATAGTAATATATAATAAATAGAAGAGGTTCTTATAGAAGATATATAGGAAATTATTAATAGTATAATAACTATTCTAGACACCCTTCTTAATAATTTATAAACCTATTTAGTATATTCTTAATAAATTACTTACTATTTAATAATATAAAGACACCCTCTAGAGATTTAACTTATTAGGTACTATAATTTCAAAATTAGAGCTCTAGACTACTATATTTAAAACTGCCTGCTTTTTACTAAATTAATAAATTAAAAGCTAATATTGAGATAAATTATAGATAACTCTAAATAGAGGAGGAAGTTAATTACTAAAGCCTATAAAGAAAGTAGTTATAGAGGTAAGTAAGCTATAGTAAGAAGATTATCTAACTATTATATATAGGGTAATATATATTTAGAAGTTAAAGAGTCTCTAAGAAGTTATTCTAATTACTAGAAGAGAAGAGCTTAATATATAGATAATATAAGAACCTATAGTTTGCTAAAGGGACTACTCTTTATAAGGATTTTATTAAATATATAAAGAGTGAGTAAGTAGTATCTTATAGAGGCTTAGAACCTGCTTACTAAATAGCTTAAAGTATAATAGCTTAGATAAGTAACTATAGCTAAGATTATAAAGTTTATTTAGAAAGAAGTTATCTATTAATATAGACTATATAGTGAGATTATTATTAATAGAGGTTTAGAGAATAAGAGTGTTATTATTAAGTTTAATAAAAGGTATAGTATAAAGAGAAAAGTAATATTAGCCTATAATTTAAAAGCTAATAGAGTAATTAAGACTAGTTATTAATCTATTACTTATTTTTTATTAATATAGACTAGAGGAAGGAAGGATATTAACCCTTAACTATATTTACCTACTACTCTATTTATAAACTAATTAAGTATTTATACTTTAACTAGCTTTAGCTCTTTCTACCTTTTATATAGATTTAAACCTATTATATCTATTAAGACTCTAATACTAATCTAGAAAGTTCTTAATTAGAATTTAGTAACTATATAGAAAGAGGAGGTTTAGATATATCTATAAGCCTTTTTATAACTTAATAAAGATAGAAAGTAAGCTAAAAAGATAATTAAGAGTTAATATAAAAAGACTATAGAGTATAGTAATAATTAATATAAGTAAATAATAAAAAAAGAGAAGCTAGAAGTGAGCAATTTAGTTTTAGTATTTAATATTAAGGGATCTATTAATAAATCTTTTATTAAGAAGCTTAACTACTAATAGTAAGGCCTCTTTTATATCTTATTATATACTTCTAATACTTTATTATATTAATTAGTAATATTAGTAGGAGAAGAGATTATAAATAGGATATTTAGTGGAAATTAACTTTAAAAATTTATTTAAGTATCTAAAAAATATTAAAAACTAAGTAATATAGATATTTATAGATCTAATTTAGAGAGAAACCTAGTAAAAGTCTTTTAGGTATTAGAAAATAAAGAGTATAATAACTATATACTAGAAGAAGAAGGTAAAGAACTAATAGTATCTAGAGAGATAATTAGAAATAAAGAGGAGAATATATTATAATCTATAGTAAGATTAAGATAATATCTAAGAAACTTAAAAATAGTAATTAAAGTATTAAAGACTAAATAGTAATTAGTAGTAGAAATCCTATAGATATTAAAGAAAAAAGAGAGGGAGTATATTAAGATAGAGGATTTAAAGGACTTATAATCTTTTTTTTATTCTTAGATATTTAGTTTAATAATTTATAAACCTATTTATACTTATTAATAGAGTCTTCTTTTCTTTATCTCTTATATTTTAAAAGTTTAAGATTCTAGGAATAATATTTCCAAACTTTAGGGATAAGAATAAGAAATACTTATTAAAATATACTACTCTATTAATAACTATCTTTTAATATAATAGTAATCTATTTATTAATAACTTTAATATCTATACTAAGTATAAGATATTAGAGATTTATAGCTTCTTAATAATAATACTAAAACCCCCTATAGATATAGCTATTACTAAACTAAATAAATAAGAGAATTAATAGTTTAAAGATAGATAGAAGAGAAGAAAAGAGAAGAGGGTATTAAAGTATAGTTACTAACTTATAAAAAGGATATTAATATTTAGATAACTAAGAGTATAGTAATAAAGCTATTAATACTAAAAGCAGCTATATAATATTATTACTAGTGAGAAAAAGAAGGATATTTATAAAGGAGATCTTATTAATTTTATACTTAAATAGAGTTTAAAGTTAGTTTTATAAACCTATTTAGAGGATATTTCCTTTATATTCTTATTACTACTTATTAATATTTTTATTATTTCTTTTTTTTTCCTCTATTCTATAAAGATATATTTAGTTACTTTATCTTCTTTTCCTTAATCTATAATATAAAGCTCTAAGTAGTTAGTAATCTCTATAAGGTTAAAGTCTAGAGGTAGCTTTAGTATAAAAGAGTATTAAGAGTAGATAAACCTAGCTTTTAGGTAATACTCTTAAGCCTATTAAGGATAAAGAGTGTTTTAAAGGATTAAAAAGTTAAATTTAGATATAGCTAATATAATAGTATTAGCTAGGATTTAGAATTATAGAATTATTATAATATTATTAAATTCTCTACTCTTTCTTGCTTTATTATTATGCTTAATTCTATATCTATAGCACTTATAAATACTTAGGTTATTATAAGAGCAATTCTCTTAGATTTTATAGAAAAAGCAGTTAGTATAAGGAGTGCCTAGTATAGAAATATATTTAAAGTATAGTTTATAGATAAAAATGCTAGTTATAGGGTTTCTTATAGTGAAATAGGCTGAGAACCTTAAGACAAAAACAATAAAACCACACACTCCCACACACTTATACAGAAATATTATAATATTATAGCTTTATATCTAGAGGCCCTAGAATAAAGAAAAGGATCTCTCTGAGTATAATAACCTTATTATAGATATAATCTATTAAGTAAAAGTGATAAAAGCTTCTAAATAATAAGATAAACTATAATAACACTAACTGATAATATTCCTCTTTCCTTTTCCCTACCCTTAATAAGGTAAAAGTCCTGCTATACTAAGCTAACTAATATACCTATCTAGGCACCCTCTAAATTAGATTATTTATACTGCTCTATCTTAATTATTCTCTATAGTCTTACCTTAATATTCTATAAGGAAGACTATATATTAAAGAAAAATTATATAAATAAAAACTACTATTTATAAAGGAAAAGGTAATCTCTATGCTGCCTAATTGCTCCTCTTAGATTATTATAGACCTAATTACTTCTTCTTATAGTTATACTATTCTAGTCTTCTTTATCTAGGCCTATCTTCTATAGGCTTATAAGCCTTATTCTAATTTAAACCTTACTTATATTATTCCTAACTATACTAGCTAGGCAGCTATAAAAAGTAGTAGCTATAGTTACTCTTAGAGATATTATCTTTAATCTATTACTAGTAGTTAACTTGCTCTATAATATAGTTCTTATAGCTATTATAGGTGGGCTTAAAAATATTAGATAAAGTTAGATATAGAGGATATTTCCTAGTAATAATAGTCTAGTATAGTACTAGAGCAGAGAGGTATAAAGGGGTTATATCTTACTTAGTATTAGGTAGTTTAGCTAGCAAAATAAAAGGGTTAGATAGAGTTAAACCTAGGTTTATAAAGTTAGAGTTATTATTACTAGGAGATAGTAGAGTACTATAGGAACTAAAAATAGGTAAGTCTAGATCTATAATAGTATAGAAGCTAGCCCTACTAGAGTAATAAAGAGTAGGTTCCCTACTATTAGGCTTACTAATCTAGCCTTCTATATAGTATAAGGTAAAAGTCCTTATAGAAAGTCTTAGTACTTTAAGAGGAGGTAGAAAGGAGGGTGTTCTAGATATTAGAAGCTATATCTTATTAATATTACTATATAATTCTACTATAAGAAGGTCTATCTAGGGTATTTATAAAGGTTTATTACTATAGAGTATAGGGTATTTTATAAACTTAGTAGTGATCTTTAAGATATACTAGGTAATAATTTAGGATTAATTCCTCCTTACTACCCCTTCTATAGTTACTATTAATACTATACTATTAATAATATTTTTATAAATATAAGCCCTAATCTAATCTATTACTCTAAGGCTATATATCTATAAATCCTATTATTAGAGCTGGGATCTAACTATAGTATTTTTTTAAAGGAGGGTGTAAATATTAATAGGGGCTCTAAGAAGCTTATAGTACTAAAAGAGGTTCTCTATAGCCTCTATAAATAGTCTATTAGAATTTCTGCCCTAAATTAGATTAGTATAGTAAGCAGTCCCCCTTTTCTAGTTTACTACTATTATTACTTAATAGTTACTACTATACTAAATATAAAAGATAGTAATATCTAACTAAGTAAATAGGTTATAATAGATATCTATAATTAATAATATTAAGACCTAATACTTATTAAGAGAGGGTGCTGCTCTTATTTACTAAGCAACTTATCTTTCTAGAGTCTATATATATTTATCTAACCTATATATATTAAACTTAGTAAGGTAATATATCTCTTCTATCTTAAAATAGGTCCCTATTACTAGTTCTCCTTAAATATTATAGAGATAAGTAAGGTAGTGTTAGGTAATTAATAGAGGCTACTTAGCCTATCTTTTAGTTATATTAAACCTATAGTAAAATTAGGTCTATAAAGATAATATAGTATTTTAGCTTAACTTACTATACTAGTTAGGTATTCTCTTTTCCTCTATCTTATTCTTTAGTAGTTCTAGGTTACTAGCTAGATCTATAACTAGGAGTTCTAGGGTGCTATAAGGGTTATTAATATAGATTAGTTATCTAGAGTTATTAGTATAGTAAGAGCTATAACCTAGATAAAGAGAAAGCTTATTATTATAAAGGTTAAAGGCTCTTTCCCCTATCTATCTGTTTTTCTAATATATAGTAGTAATAATCCTATTTTAGTAGGTATAGTTCTATATAGTATTAACTATAGGGTAATTATTAATAATATCTCTTATCTTAGTATTATAGTTCTTAGATAGACTTAGATTTAGATCTATAAGGGGCTTAATAGGTATATTAATAGGTATAAAAGCTCCTACTACTTAAATATTAGGTATAAATACTTTAAAGTTAAGGTTAAGTATCTTAAAGTATCTAAGATAGAGCTATATTAGAGTTAATCTCTCTATAGATATAAAGTTAGAGATTATAGAGTTCTAAGTATAAATTATCTTTTAAATCTTCTTATTATATAGCAGAGAGATAATCTTTTTAATATACTTAGCTCTATTAGTGGTTCTTAATAGAGTTAGAAAGACTATACTATTTATCTCTAAATCTCTATTATAGAACTTAGAAGTAATTTAATTTATCTATATATTAAAGATCTCTTTAAAGAAAGAACTAGTTTAGTACTTAGCTAACTCTAGTTATATATAGTAGTAAAGCTACTTAAAGTAGAGTATATCTAATATCTATAGCTATCCTTCTTAGAGTTAGAGTATATAGATAACTTTAACTAAGTGCTTAAAGATAGATATTATACTATTAAGAAGCTTATAGATAGCTATTATAGATCTAATTAGTATTTTAAGATATAATTCTACCTTTCTATTATACTAAAAGTTATTATAGAAGTAGGAAAAGCCTAAAAGTTAGTTAATAAGTAAAATAGAGTAGAAAACTACTTCTTTACTAACACTCTTTTTAGTTAGTAATTAGAGAATAAGTATAGTAAGCTAGCTTTTCTATATAGTAGCTCTACTATCTTTAATTCTAGTATTAATAGAGATATAGTATTATTTAATAAGGCTAATTCTATTAGAGAGGTTATAAGTGAGAAGTTAAAAACTAATCTCTATATTAGAAGCTAAAGGGAAAGTCTTAGTTTAAATAGTTCTTTATAGATTAAATAAGTTAACTATAATAACTAACCCTCTTTTATTTCCTTTAACTTAGTTTAGTTATTAAGATTTAGTAAGTTAAGGCTATTAAAGATAAATATAGAGTTAAGTTATAGAGATACTAGAATAAAGCTATTAAAGCTTTTTATATTTAAGGTTCTTATTTAGTTTAAGAGGAAATTAGGAGCAGAAAGGAAGCACCTATCTAGCTAAGTACTACTTATTAATTCTTATAGCTAGAGTATTTAAGGTTTTCTTAAAGAGAATAAAGTTAGTAGGTATAATTATAGTTTCTAAGAGCTTACTATTCTACTTATCTCTCTCTTAAAAAAACTTCTCTAAAATAGTAATAAGAAATACTTCTTTAACCTAGATATTAGTAATCTTAGTAGGGAAACCCTTAGATAAAGATATTATTAAGGATAGAGTAGATAGAGGTAATTATAGACTTAATTAAGGCTTTTAGTAAGGGGAAAAGATTATATAAGTAGTATAGAAGAGTAAAGATCTATAATATTATAAGGAGAGGGTTATATATAGGTAAGTATAGGTTAGAGTAGGAATTTATATTTAAATATCTATAAAGGGAGCTTAGAATATAAATTAAGTTAAGCTATAATACTAAATTAATTATTAATAGATTAAATCTATTTATATTAAGAGGAATAAAGTAGTTATTTATATATAGGTTAAAGGGAGCAAGCTGCTAGTTACTAATTATTAATTATCTAGAATAAAAAGATAGAATAAAAATAGGTAGTAGGAGGAGGTAGTTATAAGAGTTAACTCCTTTTCTTATCTAATTAATCTTAACTATAAGAAAGGCTTAACTCTTTAAGTAAATAATTTAGTAGAAAGCAGGGTAACTAGGTTATATAACTAGATTCCCTCTAGCTCTCTCTAGCTTTTTTTTCTTTTTCTATAATATAATAGAAATAGTAATTCCTCTTTTATATCTATAAAGTATAACCTTAAGCTTTCTTTAATACTTATTAGTTATAGCTTCTATTAGGAACCCTAATAATCCTTATATACTAACTTAGCTAAGAAAGTATATCTTCTAGCTCTTTATAAATAAACTAATCTTTAATAAGAGAGACTATAACTCCCCTCTATATATTAAGCTCTCTATTAACTCCTTTATAGTAAGTAAACTTACTTTTTTAGCTTTTATTTTATATATTTACTAACCTTCTTATATAGGTTATAGTATTTCTTATATAATACTTACTTAAGCTTTTAGAACCTTTCTAGCTATACTAAAAAGTAAACTTCTATATAAAAGTTCTGCTTTTAGATAATTATAAGATTATTATTTATTAGTTTTAGGAGGCTTATACTAATTCTTATTACTAAAGTATAATAGAGAAGGGACTACTATTTTATAGGTATATCTTTATTGCTTCTATAGTTATAGATATCTTTAAACTTTAGTTAGTAAAGATAATTAATCCTAATAGATTTAAGATTAGCTATAGCTTCTATATTTAAGCTAATAGAGGTTATAATATAGTTCCTTATAGTAGTTATAAGTAGTATACTTACTCTCTCTATAATAAGGCTATTAGAGCTTAGATCTATAAGCTATACTTTAAGTATATAAGTATACTTAGTAATACTTATACTAACTATCTTTACTATAAATAAGATTCTAAGTGTTTCTTTAACTCTAAGAGAAACTATAAGGCTTTTAGCTATAGTATAGATAATCTAGAGTAATAGAGTAGTAAATTTAAGGAAGTAGTTACTTAGTTTTAGATTAACTAGCAGACTATAGAGAGGTCTAGAATAACTTATCTAGGGTTTAGAACTATAATAGAGTACTATAAGACTTAGCTAAAGGAGTATAAGTCTAGGTTACTATTTATCCTTACTAGTTACTCTCTAGCTAATTTAGATATTTCTATTTTTAATAAGAGAGAGTAGATTAAAATCCTAACTAGGATTTAAAAGAGAAGGGTGGAAAAAAGAAAGAACTAATATAATATTCTATATATATAGTAGTCTTTATAAACCTAAAAATACAAATTAATAAATAAAATTCTCTTTATTTAACCTTAAAATGCTTTAATATATATACTTTATATAAAGTAATATAAGAGAAATCAGGAAAATCTAGGAAAAATTACATAAAGTCTTAGTAAATTAGGTAAAATTAACTAGTTATAATAATACTTTTCTAATATAGTAGAGTACCTTAAAATATAGATAGGAGAGTTTCTTTATTTCTAGTTTTTTTAGTAATATAACTACTTATAGCTAGGGAAACTTACTAACCTAACTACCTATATAAGGCTATAGTTATATAAGAGGATAAGTAAAGAGTTAATTTAAAAATAAGAATATTATTATAAATATAAAATAGATAAATAATTACTATAGGAGTGGAAACTAAAAAAGAGTAGATAGATAATGCAAAATAATATAACATTACATAGAGATATACTCCCCTTAGAATATAGAGTATAGAAGTCTAATCTGGGGTAGTAGTATAAAAAATAACTAGCTAGATATTATAGATATAGCTAAATTATTAAAGTTAAACTATAACTTAAAGACCTTTTAAGTAATAATAAGCTAGAACTTAGTACTTAAAGTGGGAGGCTATCTAGTTAAGGTAGGAGGCTATAAAGAGGGATCTTCTAGGATAAGGTGTTAAATATCTAAGTAGTAATAGAGAGAAATAGAGCATACTAATTACTAAAAAGGTTATAATATACTTCTAATAGATTCTATATAGTGGAATTTGCTATAAGTATAGTAGTAATCTTAGCAGTATAATCCTTAATATAACTATAGTGCTTAGGCTAAACACTACTATTATTAGTAAGATTAAAACTATAAGGGTATAAAGGCAGACTTAAATAGTAAGTAGGATAATATAAGTATAAGTAAACTAGCCTTAGTATTATTCTTATAGTTTGTTCTAATATATTAAGCTAGCAAATTGCAGTTAAGTAATTAAGATAGAGAGTGTAGTAAGGCTCTCTCTAAGAGTATAAGTCTTACCTATTATAAATATAAAAAGGTATATTTCTCTATAGCAGTATTAATCTTAGTAAGTTATATAGAGTTATTTCCTATCTTAGTATACTAACTATTCTTAGCTAGATTAAATAGCTAAAGCTTTATATAAAGTTTCTATATTGCTCTTATCTAGTTAAGAGCCTTCTTTAAGGCTTATAAATATACTACTAAGTATATAATCTGCTATAAGATATTACTATCTGGATTACTTATTAATAAAGGGTTAGTATTATTAGAGTTAGTAAAAGGTTTCTCTACTTCTTTTTTATTGCTTTTATTAAAGTAGGGGTAACTATAAGTAGGGTAAATCTTATTAAGTTAGTCTATAAGGTTAAGTCTATACTAATTAATATCTTTTAGTTTCTAAAAACCTTTTAGAGCTTTAATAAACTTCTTTAGGCAGTTTTTAGTATAAGTTAATCTATAAAGGGGTTTCTCTATAAGGGTCTTAAACTAATATAAAGTATTATTAAAAGCCTTTAAATAGATCCTAAAAAGGCCTTTCTAATAGTAGTTAAGCTTAGTATCTAAAGACTTATCTATATACTATTTAATATTAAATGCTAGAATAAGGTTACCTACTTCTAATTTCTAACTATATAAGATATAGTATTTTTAGTAATTAAACCTATCTATAATATGCTTATACTAAGCTGTAATTATCTTCTATATAGTAGTGTAGTTTTTATTAAGCTATTTAAAAGCTCTTATCTATATAAGGAGCTCCTCCTTAAATATTATTATTTAGTTCTATACTAGTACTCTCTAGGTTAGTATAAATATCTTAATTAGAGTTATAGCTTTATACCTATAGAGTAAATAGAAGAAGCTATAGCTAGTTAAGGCTTTAATAGAAGTTCTATTAATAAATAGTATAGCTTAGAAGGATAGCTAGAAGTTCTTATCTATATTCTTTATCTAAGTAGTAAGAGTATATATAATAGTTTAGTAGCTAACTTTAATAGTACTATTAATATATAGGTTATAAGTAGTAGTAACTTTTCACTTAAGCTTATATTTATAGTTAAATTTAATAACTATACCCTTATTTTTAGGGTTTCTGTTAATAATAAGTATATTATAGAGCCTATAGTAATAAATAATATTCTCCTATATAAACTTAGTAATAAGGTAAGAGTTAGCTTGCTATATCTACTAAGCTTCTACCTATCTAGTTAGGAGGTATTAGGCTTTAACTATATTCTATTTACTAACCTTCTATATATCTAATACTATATAAGTAAATAGCAGCTCTAAGAGTACTAAGAAATAGTAAGGGTTATCTATATATCTAGGTTTATACTTTTAATAATTTTTATAAGTTTAAACTTATTTACTAACTTATTAATAGAAGCTATATTAGTAATACCACTCTACTAACCGTTTAATAACTATATTATATTTTCTATATCTACTCTCTTAGTATGCTTTTATAATAAGCTTAGTTTAGGTCTATAAATTATCTATAACTTATTATAGAGTAGGCTTATATATACTAAAATATATAAATAATAACTTATTCTTTAGAAAGAATTTCCCAGCCTCCTCCTTAAACTTATAGTATAGACTAGGCTTAATTCTATCTAGCTATTTTAAGGTACTAAGATAGTAGGCAATTTAGCATAAATAGTAATTCCAGTATAAAGAGCTATCTAGCATAGTATTAGAGATATCTATAAGCTTTAAAGACTCTTATAGAATATTATTAACTTTAATAGTGAGAATCTTAGTAGAGCAGACTTTATCTCTATCTATCTATACTTTATTAAAGAAAGAGATAGTAATTAGATCTATAAAGAAGATTTACTTATTAATCTAGTTATTAATTTCTCCTTTAGTGTCTTAGTTAAGCTTATCTAATAGTTTACTAGGTTTATAAGATAATCTATTAGCTATAGTGTTCTAGCTTTTAGGTAGGTGCTTAACTTTAAAGTTAAATATATAAATCTATAAGATCTATTAGATAATAAGAGCTCTAAGCAGGTTAGAGATAGTACTATTAAGCTAAGTAATAAGAGTCTTAGTATCTATTTCTAGTATAAAGTAGTAACTATAGAGATAAAAGTAAACTTATTTAAGGGCTTTAAGTATATTCCTTAACTCCTTCTTCTTAGTATTATAGTTTAGCTCTATACTAGTCTATAAGCTACTCTTATATCTAGAAACTATATACTTACTATTAATATATTAACTGAGAATAGTATCCTAACTAAGGCTGCTAGTATTAACTATAAGGTAGATTTTACTTATATTAGTGCTATAGTTAAGCTTAATAAGAATAGAAGTAGAGATAAGTTAGTTCTTAAAAGTATTTATAGCTAACTATTAAGGCTAGTTCTATTTAAATAGAGTATCCTTCTTTAAGAATACTATAAGCAGCCTAGCTATAGCTAAAAATCTCTAAACCTAAATATAATAAAATATTATAACTTTAAGAAAGGATCTAAGATTAGTGAGGTTATTATAGACTCCCTATTTTCTAATCTTAATAATCTTTAATTTCTCTAGCTTTTAGCTATTAATACTATAAATATATCCTATAATAGTAATAGATTGCTAGGCCTACTATAATTTCTTAATAGTAATAGTGTAGCTAGCTAACTTAATATTAATAAGAACCTTATTAATATTCTAGATATACTCTAAAATATATCTATATAGTTTAGAGTAACTAGAAACTTCTTTATTATTATACTTTAAGGTAGAGCTCTTAATAGCTATATTATTAAGGAAAGCTTTATAGTAGGTTAGGATTAGGTTATATAGAATTTATATTATAACTCTTATAAACTAGGCTATAAAATTAGTAGCTCTTTAAAGCAGAATATATATCTAGAGGAGGCTAATTAGTATTATAAAGGTTATAATATTATAGCTATATAGATCTAGTAGGACTTAGTTATATCTAGAAAAGAAATCTAATAGTAAGAAAAGCTAGTATATTATAAAGTCTTTTAAGAACTTATTACTAAATAGAAGTAAAGCTATATTATATAGGGTAATAGTATTAACCTTAGTTATAGAGTTAATAAGATATATCTTTCTATTCTTCTTTCTAACTAGAAAGAAGGGGTTCTAGTAGGCTATATAGCTTTACTTAAAGATATCCTTCTTTAGTTTATCCTTTAGGATTATTATTATATTACTCTCTAAGGCTTTTAGGATTAGTATGCTTCTTATTTACTAAGCTTTATAAAAAATAACTCTAATTACTTATAAAGGAGCTACTAATAGATAAATAGATCTATAATATTTAAAACTCTATATAAGGGCTTTCTCTCTATTACTTAGAACTTTAGAGAGAAGCTTTTTTTCCTTTAGGTTAAGGTAGTTTACTATTACTAAGATCTTATTAAGTTATTCTACTATAAGTTACTCTCTCTTAGAAATAGTTAAAAACTTTAACTAGATAAGGTTTATAAAGATGCTTTTTAATACTAGTTTAAGGTTTTTTTTTGCTTTTACTTAGGCCTTTAATTTCTATTTTAGGTCTTTTTTAGGTATTAAGCTATTAAAAAGTAAGTTATTAACTAGCTAGACTTTCTTATCTTTTATCTTATATATTATATTAACCTCTCTATATATAAAGGATAGAGTATTATTATAGATATAATTAGTTCTTAGTTTATTCTAGATTCTTATTAGAACCTTTTTTAGGAGGTTTTCTCCTTAATAGGACTAATAGTATATCTAGGTATTAGTTATATTAAATCTAATCTTCTATTCTAAGTTAAATAGATTTATAAAGAGTAAGAAGTGTGTTTTAGTGGAAAGGAGAAGTTACTAAAGCTTTTTATTAGTTATAAACTTTAATAAGTTAGTTTTATATACTACTTACTTCTTATAATGCTTCTAGATAATAGAGTTAAATCTCTTAGCTATATTACTAAAAGCCCTAATATACTTAGATTCTCTTATATTAAGGATACTAATAGCAGTTTTCTAGTCTTTAAAAAGGGTAGCCTTACTATATATAAGGAGGTGCTTAGCTATTCTAAATAATATAAGCTTAGTGCTATTATATAGCTTAGTAAAAATTAGCTCTTCTTTTTATTAATAGGTTAGCTAGTCTCTATCTCTGCTTTATTTCTAGAAGAAGAGAGGTTTACTTAGAATATTAGTTAGAAGTACTAGAACCTCTTCTATCTTATAGCTAGATATATAGTTAGAGTCTATATAGTTAGCTTTTTTTCTCTTCCTCTAGTAATAATATCTATAAAACTCTTTTAGAAAGGGTTTATAATAGTTAGAGTGCTGCTTATCTTTATAGAATTAGTATCTAGAAGTATATCCTTATAATTCTAAAATAGCCTAGATAATTACTTTTATTCTTAGTATAATAGCCTGCTTAAGGGAGACTTTAAGTACTATATAGAAAACATTACTATCTTTATTAAATATTACTAAGACCTCTTTATCCTCCTCTAATTCCTCTTAGACTAGGAAGTTAAAACCTTTTAGTAAATTAGCTTCTACTACTAATATTACCTCCTCTAATATATATAAGCTAGGCTAGCTTTTTAGGTTATAAGGCTATAGCTATAGACTCTTACTTAGTTATTTATTAATTTCTATAATTACTAAGCTAGCTACTATATTAGAATTAGTAGTAGTAGCTTCTATTTTTCCTCTTCTATAAGAATTAAATAGACTTACTAAGTATAAGAGAAGCTAATAGGGTTAGAGAGTATAGTAGTAAAGTAATTAGTAAAATCTAAAGTATAAAATATTAAAGGAGCATAGATTTTCTAATTACTAGCCTAAAAGATACTAATTATCTAAGTTAGTAAGTATTTTAGTATTATTCTAGTATATATAATAAATAGAGCTCTAAGAATTATATTCTTAGATATCTTACTATATAGACTAATAAAGAAGAGGATATTAAGTATATAATAGCTACTAATATAGATATTCTTAACTATTATGCTCTTAAAAGTTACTATAGCTTAAGTATCTATAAAGCTTTAGACTTTAAGATATATAGGAATAATACTCTCCTATATTCTATTATAGCTAATATACTCCTCTAAGATAATATTAATAGCAGTACTAGTATTAATAATCCTATACTGCTCTAAGTATATAGACTAGCTAATTCTTATAGTAACCTAAAAGTATAGTATAATAAAGTCTTATATAGTAAGAACTCTATACTAATAGGTAACTATAGTATAGTATAGATACTCTGCTAAATTATTAAGGAAAGTAACTAATATATTAAGGTCCTCTTTAAGTTAAGTACTAGGCAGAATAATATCTATTATATTAATACTTACTATATTATAGAGAGGTGGTTAACTGAAGATAGAAAGTACTAGGCTGCTTATAAAGGCTTAGAAACTATAAATTATATCTATAAAGAAAGGAAAGATACTAGTTAAAGGGAAAGGGGTTAGGCAGGATACTAAGTAAAAGAGGATTATATTTAAACCCTGCTCTTAGTTTAGTATAGTAGCTCTATAAAGCGTCTAAACTACTATAGCCTCCTCTTTATAAACTTAGACCTAAATATAGACCTTAATAGTGCTAATCTCTACCTATAAAAGTGCTTTATGCTAGGATATAAGGGTTAGATCTACTTATATATTATTCTAATATCTGATTTCTTATATAAGCTAGCTACTTAATCTAGAAGCTTTTATAATATAGCTGAGTAGGTCTCTCTCTATAAGTATAAATATATCTAGCTATTAATTACTATTCTACTAGAGGTAGTTCTAAATAACTAGCTTTATATACTTATAGACTATATTATTATAGTTATACTAGACTTAGTAAAGAAAGGATTTAGGGATAGTAACCTTTCTATCTGCTTACTTAGCTTATAGATCTTTAATAAGGATTTAGCTCTCTAATATTATAATAAAAGACTTAGATTAAGAGGTCTTAGCAGCTTTTAAGGAGCTATTATTAACTAGGATATTCTTATTCTTATCTATAACTTTCTTAATATAAGGTTCTAGGAGTAGAGTGGGAAAATAAGCTATATTTAGGTCTATAATATAAACCCTCTTCTTAGATCTAGTAGCAGAGTAAGAAGTAGTATAGTAGTTCTAAGTTTATAATCTAGTTATAGTATTAATATCTATATAGAGAGAACTATAGCTAGAGTGCTAGGAGCTAGTATATAGATATTAAGAATATTATAAGTAGTATCTAAGGTTACTATATTAGTAGGAGGGGTCTTTATAACTAAAGTAGGAATTAGAGGCCTTAGAGTTCTCTATATAGTATATTAGGTATACTTATTAGACTGCTTATAGCTTTTAAACTGGAACTTAACTCTCTAAAGGCTTAGAAAGTATCTATAAAGGGTAAGTATACTAGCTTCTAGCTACTTAGTTTTATCTATACTAGCTATAAGAATTAGAAAAGAAATAATTATTAGATTATACTAGCCTTATTAGCAGCCTTTATTAATCTCTTTATTAGAGACCTAGATATAGAGAGGACTTTATAGGGTGCTAATCTATTAGTAGTCTCTATAAAATAAGTATAGTTTTATATTAAAAAAGGCTCTAGCAGCTTTATAATTTCTAGTAAGATATTCTTTCTTACTATAGGTATAGTAGGTATTAGAGTTAATAGTCTCTATAAACCTTAGAGGTCTTAGCTAGTAGTGAGATTTAAGGCTTATAGAGTCTAAGTAACTACCTCCTCTTAGATTAAAGAGTATATAGCTATATTTTCTATATATAGAGCTATAGTTATAAAAGTTACTGCTATAATAGTTATACTATAAGGGCTTCTATATAGGCTAGATATTAGATATATTAGCAGTATATATACCCACTTTATTAATAGTATAGTTATATTAAGATATATTAGTATAGTACCTAGTTCTTATCTACTTAATCTCTATATCCTTAAAGTAGATAGTAAGATTATCTACTTAGACTTTCTAGTTAGAGGTATTAGTTATCTTATCCTTTAGCTTAGCCTTTATAGATAATACTCTTAATTACTTATACTTAAGTATAGTAACTAGTATGCTAGTTAGGATATCCTCCCTAATATCTTATAGTTATATATATACTTATTAAGACTAAACCTATTTAGTAATTATAATCTCTATTTAGATCTAAGAGACTAGAAGGAGACTTTAATAGTTTTTATAGAGGATCTTTAAAATATATCTTATAGTTTGCTTAGGGAAGTAGTAAAAGATAATATAGTTAATCTCTATATTAGGTAGTATAGAAAGTCTCTTTTTAGCTGCTCTATTCTAAAGGTTACTAACCTTAGTAAGAAACTTAGAAATATACTTAGAATTACTAATTTTTAGACTAGAAATAAGGCTTTAAAGCTTCTTATTAGGGTCTAGATAAGTGTTTAGGTTTATAATACTATATATCTTATAGAGGTTATCTTTAAGAGAAAGCTAATTATTATATTAAGCAGAAATGCTTTTAAAGGTTTACTAATAGGCCTTAATATAGTACTAGCTAACTAGAGTAATTATCTTCTCCTTATTCTAGTTATAAAGCTTAGTATAGAATAGATAATCCTTAAAGAAGTTAGAAATATTATTATTAGTAAACTTAGAGGCTTCTAGACTATAAAGGATAATTAGAGTAGTAGTATATTACTTCTAGATAGCTTTAGCTAATTCCTTAATTACTTTTATAGTGCTAATAGTAAGTAGAGAGGCTAAGTTTTCTATAAAAAGCATAGCTATAGCCTTTATAAATATAATCTTATCTAGCTGTTAGCCTAGGCCTACTTTCTATAGCTTAAGAGGAGCTATACCTCTATAATCTTTATACTTATTATAGATATTCTTACTAATATAGATCTAGTAACTAATCTTAGTATTTTAGAACTATAAAAGCAAAGACTTCTTAGATCTATTATTATCTATAGTAATAGAGTAAAGAGCTTGCTCCTAAATACTCTTAAATATAGCTCTCTTAAAGGGTTTTATACCTAGAATATAGTTCTTAGAGCTAGAAGAGTTTAAAGTAGATATACTAACTTTAAGAGCTCTCCTAGATTTCTTAGAGTATTACTTAGATATAGTATAGAAAGTAGTTAATATAATTTATTATAATTTAATATTAGTATTAATACTAAAGTTTATTAATATTTAAATTATTTAATAATAAAAGAGAAGAGTTATATAGTAACTTAATCTATAATAATTAAGTAGATAGAGAGAAAGAGGGCTTTAACCTCCTTCTCTTTCTAAATAGTAGTTATAAATTATAGACTAGAAGTAGTTATAGCCTCTATTCCTTTTATAAGTATATAGGCTCTCCTTTTTAATATAGCTAGGGGTAGTTATAGCTTCTATTCTATCTATAAGTTTATAGACTTTTTTCTATTTTTTTTTATAAGTAATATAATACTATAATTTCCTTAATCCTATAAATATTAACTATATAGTAACTAAGATAGGGCCTAAATCCTCTTAGTTAAGCTTATTAGCCTAACTAGTATTATTAATTTATTACTTTATTACTAATTATTAGGTTCTAGGTTATAAAAAGTAAATACTAGCTCTACTTTTATAAGGACTAAGGAGAAAAGAGAAAACTTTTTAATTTAGTAAAGTTTAAAGCTATTATAGCTGGGTTTTTAGAGTTTTAAGTATTTCTATTAAAAACTCTAACTATATAGCTATTATGCTTAGTACTTTCTTAGATTAGATCTATAAAGAGACTTCTAAATATTATTTTATAAAGTTTATTATTATTATTGCTAAGTTTATAAAATTAATATTCTATTAAGTAGTTAGGATAATATATTATAGTTCTATATTAAATATAAGCCTGTTTATATAGTATAGAAGTATACCCCTTTTAAGTACTATAGAGGAAGTTTTAAGAGAGAAAAATCTACCTCTAGGTATTATTAAAATAGGCTAAGAACCTTAAAATAAAAATAATAAAACTATATACTCCCACACACTTATATAGAAATATTATAATATTATAGCTTTATATCTAGAAGCTCTAGAATAAAGAAAAGGATCTCTCTAAGTATAATAACCTTATTATAGATATAATCTGTTAAGCAAAAGTGATAAAAGCTTCTAAATAATAAGATAAACTATAATAATGCTAACTAATAATATTCCTCTTTCCTTCTCCCTGCCCTTAATAAGGTAAAAGTTCTGCTATACTAAGCTGACTAATATATCTGTCTGGGCACTAAAACAGGCTAAGAACCTTAAGATAAAAACAATAAAACCACACACTTCTACACACTTATATAGGAATATTATAATATTATAGCTTTATATCTAGAGGCTCTAGAATAAAGGAAAGGATCTCTCTAAGTATAATAACCTTATTATAGATATAATCTATTAAGCAAAAGTGATAAAAGCTTCTAAATAATAAGATAAACTATATTAATACTAACTAATAATATTTCTCTATCCTTCTCTCTGCTCTTAATAAGGCAAAAAGTCCTGCTATACTATGCTAATTAATATATCTATCTAGGCACCCTCTAAACTAGGCTGTCTATACTGCTCTATCTTAATTATCCCCTATAGTCTTATCTTAATGCTCTATAAGAAAGACTATATATTAAAGAAAAATTATATAAATAAAAGCTACTATTTATAAAGGAAAAGGCACTTCTTATACTGCTTAATTACTCCTTTTAGGTTATTATAGACCTGATTACTTCTTTCTATAGTTATACTGTTTTAGTCTTCTTTATTTAAGCCTATCTTCTATAGGCTTATAAGTCTTATTCTAATCTAAACCTTGTTTATATTATTTCTAACTATGCTAGCTAGGTAGCTATAAAAAGTGGTAGCTATAGTTACTCTTAGGGATATTATTTTTGATCTATTGCTAGTAGTTAACTTATTCTATAATATAGTTTTTATAGCTATTATAGGTGGGCTTAAGAATATTAGATAAAGTTAGATATAGGGGGTGTTTTCTAGTAATAATAGTTTAGTATAGTGCTAGAGTGGGAGGGTATAAAGGGGTTATATCTTATCTAGTGTTAGGCAGTTTAGCTAGTAAAATAAAAGGGTTAGATAGGGTTAAACCTAGGTCTGTGAGGCTAGAGTTATTATTACTAGGAGGTAGTAGAGTGCTATAGGGACTAAAAGCTAGTAAGTCTAGATCTATAATAGTATAGAAGCTAGCTCTGCTAGGGTGATAAGGGGTAGGTTTCCTGCTATTAGGCTTACTAACCTAGCCTTTTATATAGTATAAGGTAAAAGTTCTTATAGAAAGCCTTAGTATTTTGGGAGGTAGTAGAAAGGAGGGTATTCTAGGTACTAGAAGCTATATCTTACTAGTATTACTATATAATTCTGCTATAAGGAGGTCTATCTAGGGTGTCTATAAAGGTTTATTATTATAGAGTATAGAGTATTTTATGAACTTAGTAGTAATCTTTAAGATATACTAGGTAATAATTTAGGATTAATTTCTCCTTACTGCCTCTTTTATAGCTACTACTAATATTATACTATTAATAATTAATATAGCTCACTAGAGTGAATATATTATTAGGTAAAAATATAATATAAATTAATAAAGGATCTCTCCTTAAAGGCAATAAATACTCTAGGGGCCTTTATTATATTTATTATATTTAATATATTAAGTGCGTTAAACACATTAAGTGTATTAAGGAGCTTAAACGCATTAAGCATATTTAAGCCTATCTATATACTTAAGGGGTTAAATCCCTTTAATATATTAATTGCCTATATAATAAAAAAATCACATTATCTATGATATAGTGTATAAACTGATATTTATGCCTAGATCACTATTAATATATAATATACTAACTATAGTGCTTTATTACTAGTCCTCTACCTAAACCCTTCTATCTCTATATTCTATCTAATTAAACCTATAGTTATTCTATACTAGGAGTGAATATTATAAGGGTGTTTACTTTTATAACTATACTTAGATTAGGTTAGTAGAAGAAGCAAGCTTATTAAGCTAGAGCATATTAATATACTCCTCCTTAATATTATTATTATTATTATTCTTAGCTATAGAGAGCTAGCTAATATCTACCTAATAGGCAGTTATAAGTACTTTATCCTCCTAAAAGTAGTTAATATATACCTAGTAGATAGTATTATTAATCTTTAAGAAGCTCTCTATATTACCCTACTCCTTAATAATAGTAATAAATACTATAAGGGTAATAATATAGTTATAGATAGCTTAGATACTATTAATATCCTTATACTAATAATCTAATACTTCTTTGCTTTTACTAGATTTAATATTAATAAGAGTGTTAATAGTAATAAGGTTATTACTATTAATTATAGTCTGCAAGATATAACTATTACCCTTAGTGTGGGTATTAGGGAAGTTATAATAAAGTATATTCTTTATAATAAAGAATATAGAGGTGGTATTAAACTCCAGGTTACCCTTAATATATTTAATAATAAATACCTTAAGGGCATTAATATATATAAATAGACTAATAACAGTATATCTAGCCTAAATTAAGGTATAGATCTTATAGTACTTATAGCCTTAGGCAATTACTAGCTTAGTAATATTAGTAACTATAATATATACTAGGGAAGCAGTAATAGGGCCCTATATAGTTATAAAGCTAGTATAGAAACAGGTAAGCTAGTAGAATCTAGTAGTCTGGGCTATAGTGGCTTAGTTAGTGATAATAACCCTCTTTAAGGGGTTAGTGTGAGAACTGTTAATAATAATTAGGGTAGCTAAGAAGCTGGGAGCTATAGATAAGCTAGGCGTAGTATATATGGCAGGCATGTTAAAGGCACTAAATATATTAACTATAGTAGCTATAGTGTGGGTATTATTCTAGTTAAAACCTATAGTAGATATATTATACTTATTAGGAGTCTGAGTCTTTAGTACAAGGAATTAGTTAGGGTCTAGGAGGCCTGGATTTTTATAGACCAGGGTATAAGGCATAGTTATAGTAATAACCTTAAACTTATCTATAATATAGATAATATATATACTAATAATATTAAGTGCCTTAATAGTATCCTCCTTATTATTAATATTATATACCTTAATTAAGGTATTATAGGTAACTTATATATCTTAGAGTAACTTAGTAATTATATCTACTTACTTACTATAGATATATATTATATTAATAACTATAATATTCTACTTAGGCTAGATAGGGATATTAACTATATTAGATATAGCTAAGGCTATAGCCTTATTCTTAGAAATAGGGGTTACCTTAGTATTAGATCTATTGCTTCTAGCTATAGTGTTAATAATAATAGGTTAATTAGGTTTAAGGTATTAATTAGGCTTAATGCATTTAATACTATCTTTACTCTCTTTACTTTTATTACTACTATTTTTGCTAAGTAACTTAGAGTTAGTTTTAAGGTTAGCTAGAATACTTAAGCTATTAGCACTAGTAATATAAGCAGGATTATAGCATTATAAGTCTTATAGGTCTTAGTTAATATTTAGCTGATTATTAATGCTTATTAAATTGGGAAAATTATAATAAAATATACTAGTATTAGTTAGCTGTGGGTGAGAAATAAGGTAAGCATTTATTCTAGAGTAAAGGATATATAGTGTTTCTGAGATATTCTTATAGTTACTATGCTTCTTATACTTAATATCTAAGGTATATTTACAGGCTTAGAGGTTAGTGATATAGTAGCTAGGCTTATTAGCAGGAATAGGTCTGCTAGAAAGGTAGTATTAGATATTATTAAGGGTAATAGAGTTAATTTTAGGTATACTATATTTAGTATGTTAACTAGTAGTATTAAAGTAGTAACTAGGTATATATTATAGTAATAGTTCTGAAGGCACAGAATATATACTCTAGATAATAAATATCTTAGATATAATAGGTATAATAAGGGAGTAATAGAGATAAATATAATAAAGGGATAATAGAATAGTTAGTAATAAATATATTAATATAAGGGAGGCTTTTATATTAATAAAGGTATTAATAGGTAATAAGGAGAGTAAAGAAGGTATATATATGAAAATTTTTCTTAATACTAGGTTAAGGAAGAGGATAGTGATAACTATATAGGTTACTAGGTAATATATTATTATTTTATATATATAAAAAGGCTGCTGATTTTTCTTATTAGTTAAAGAAAATAAGTGGAGAATAGCTAGTAAGTAAGGGTAGCTACTATAGTTATAAAGGTTCTTAAAGTAGCTACTACTATAGATATATTTATTAAAATAGGTACTATAAAGGGAATAATTATAGGCAAGGTGCTATTTAATACTAAGGTTCTAGCTATATAATATCCCTAGGCTAAATAACTTATTTAAGATATTAAGATTATTATAGCTATTATTTATATTAGTTTCCTTATTGCTCTTTATCTTATATTATAGTCTTTTACAGTCTTTCTCTTAAATATCTTAATTATTCCCATCTTTTACTAAGCTTAAGTATTTATTCTTTACTTATCTAAGCTAGTCTTTAAGCTTATACTTATTATTATAGCCTTTTTATTTCTTAATCTTTATTCTTAAAGGCTTCTATTAGCTTATCTATATTTATAGTATCTTTATCTATCTAGACTATATAAGTTAGCAGATATCCCTTCTATTTAATAAGATATTAAATCTTTTCTTAGGCTAATATTCTCTTTTTTAGAATATTTTTAATTTTATAATATTTATATACTTCTAGCTAATAGGTTTTATTATCTTCTTTAATATTAACTAGTCTTTAATAGTTATCTTATTAGTTAAACAGGTTAGTTCTAGGGGCTAGTACTAGTGTTAGTTAGATAACTAATATTACTAAGTAGATATTTATATTTAGTAGGATATCTAGTTAATAGGCTAGTTTGCTAACTTATTTAAGGACCTTAAAGGGAATTTATTAATAGCTATACTTTATATTTAGTTATCCTAAAAGGTAGTAACCTAAACCTAGTTTAAGATATATCTAATCTCTAGGTTAAAATATAATAAAGTAATACTTCTTATTATATTATTCTTTTATATATAGCTAGGCTACTATAATTAAGATCTTAGCTTCCTTCTAAAAGACTTTATAGTTTATTTCTAGGTTTAAGTCTTCTAGTATATTTAATATATTATTAGTGTTAAGTCTATAAAGAAGTTAGTTTAGTGAATATTTAATAATCTAAGAATATATATTATTAAGGTTATATTATAAGCTAGGAAGCATTTTAGCCTAGTTTTCTTCTAAGATATTAATAAAATAGCAAATTACTAGTTTAATAGTTTAGTTCTTATATTCTGATATTCTATCTATTTATATATAATATATAGCTGAAAATTTTAATTTAGTGTTTAGCTCTATCTATAAGAATATCTAGAATTTTAAGAAGAACTTCTAGTTATAGTCTGATATAATTACTTTTAGGATTTCCTAATTTCCTCTTTAAAGTTTATAAAGGAGGAGCTAGCTCTAAATTTCTACTATATATATTAAATATCCTAGGATCAGGAGGGTAGCTTTTAAGAATTTATTATTAATAGTTAAGACTATATTAAGTAGAGGGTAGTTTTCTTATTTATATCTAGAGTACTATAATAGGATTTCTAGGAGTCTAATAATAAAGTCTATTATAATAGTGTAAAAGGGAATTACTAGCATTAAGATTAGCTATATTATGCTTAGTAGTAATTACCTATCTATATTTAATATACTATAATAGGGGCAGTTAGCGATATAGCTTGCTACTTATTATTAAAGGTATAGAATATAAAAGTGCTTATTAAGGGCTTTTTATATTTAGGTTTTGCTAAAATAATAGTAATTATTATAAGCTTCTTTAATAAGAGGAGTAGCTAGTTCTTTTAGTATATAAAGCTTTTATTTTCTAGTATAGTAATTAATATAGTAAAGCAGTCTATTATAAAGTATAAAGTCTAATTTAGTATTATTAGTCTTATTAGTAAGTATCTTATATACTCTTTTCTATAATTTAGAATATAGATAGGATTAGGTAAGTAATATCCTAAATTTATTATCTAGTATTACTTCTATTATAAAGTTAACTTCTATTAGTATATTATCCTATACCTTATTAAGTTCTCTAATATTCTCTATAGGTATTTTAGTAGTTAGGAGTTAGGATAAGATATCTATGATAATATTTAATATACCTAAAATATAGTAATATAAAAGCAAGAATTAACTGAGGTATTTAGATAATAGAGTAAGTTATAGATTTAATTATATTTTATCTTCTAACTATAAGGAGGTTTATTTAATAATATTATATATTACTAAGTAATCTATGAGAATAATAGTTAGGTCTTTTTACAATAATTAAATTAATAGTTAATACTTCTTTATAGCTTATATAAGGTAAGTAACTTTAAGCTCTATTAGCTAGTATTTTTATTTAGCCTGGTTAAGCACCTTACTAATATAGGTAATTAGTAAAATACTTATTCTTTTAATAGAGTTATATAGCTTCTATTTAATACTATTAGTAAGTTAGAAGATAAGTGCTAAGTGTCTATATTTCTTTAATAAGTTAAGCTAAAGAAATAATTATTTATTAGGGTTATAGTGGAATAATATATTATCTGCTATTAATACTTCTTTAATATTATTAAAGCTAGCTACTTCTTTAGGGGATAGTTTAAAGTATGTTTATTAATAAAAGATCTTTCTTAATATTCCTTTATCTTTACCCTATGCTTATATATCTGCTAGTAAGGTTATTTTTCTCTGTTATAATAGTTTAATTTAGCTGCTATAATAAGGGATAATATACTAGAGAAAGCTAGTTACCCTAATCTAATATTCTAGTTACTATAAGTTATATAGATATTTAATTTTGTGAATAGTATTAGTCTGGTCTTATATATTTAAAAGGCTAAAGATATCTATAATAAAGCTAAGGAGTTTAATAGAGGGGTATTCTATAAAGGATTACTTAGTGGATAGAGATAAACTAATAGTGGTAAATAACTTTAGTATAGTATCTAGGTGTTTTAGATAGCTTTTAAGGTTCTTTGAGGTGATAATAATATTATTAATAAATATATAAGCAAATTCTTTATATAGCTATAGCAGGTTATCTGCTATATATTAGGTATATGCTGGGGAGTTATAGAAGCTTATTAGTGCTATCTTAGATTATTCTTATCCTCTATAGCTGATAATAGTGAAGTGGTCTTAGTGTTCTTTTTTTATAAGAAATTAGTAGAAGAATAATTAAGTATTAATAATAGTGATCTATAGCTTGCCCTAAAGTTGCTTAATAATATCTTATTAAAGTGGTATAGGGTATATATTAGAGATAGCAGCCTTATTTAATACTTATAAGTCTATAACTATATAGCTCTTCTGTTTGCTATTAATAATTTGCTATATAATAAAAATGGGGGCCTTAAAGGGGGTTAGCCCTAATTTGCTCTATTCTATTTAGTATTAGATATATAGCTTATTAAGGGTTTTATCTATTAGCCTTTTATCTTCTTTGCTAACTAGGTAGGGATATTAACTAATATTTATATTTTGCTATCTATTAATAAGTTTAACCTTTAGGTGTTAGTCTTCTAGGAGGTTAATTAGGTCCTGATCTTTCTAAATAGTTAGGTAATAAGATATAACCTCTTTAAGGTGTTAAATAGTATTATTATCTTAGTTATAGATATAAATGCCTTTCTTAGTGATAATAGCTAGTAAGCTTTTTAGTTTTATTATTCTAACCTTACTATTAAGGTTAATATTCTCTTTATAAATATTAGCCTATTTTAGTGTGGGGTTATTCTTTATTACTTCTTAGGCTAAAGGTAATTATGATTTTGTTAGTTTAGTGAGGTAGATTTTTTTATTTAGAGTTTCTTTAGAGAGTTAGACTAAGGTTAATAATTTCTGATCTATAAGGTTAAATATAGAGTAGTAAGTTAGCTACCTTTTTAAAGATAGTGAGAATACTAATTATAAGTAGTTGCGTGATTATGTTTTAAGATATCTATTAGCTTTAAACAGGGATAAGGTTTCTAGCTTTATTCTGTGTTTTATTCTTAAGGGGTAAGAAGTATTATTAACTACTGGAATAAAAGGAAATATACCTATATATATAAATATACACCCTTTATGCTTTAGGCTAAATAAAAGGGATTCTATTTTACCCCCTTTAGTATATTAACTTAAATTATTAAATAATTATAGGGTATAATAGTTATGTTTCTTAAAGTATATATATTATATACTCTAGTAGGGACCTTTGAGTAGATCTGTGATAGGATTTAAAGATTATTATATAAGGTGATTTAGATATATAATTCTGAGTTTAAGATATTAACTCTGTTTAGGATATTAAAATCTTAGCCTATTAGCAGGCTAGCGTTAAGGTGTGGTATAAGCTAGATATCTATATAAAGTTCTGCTATTACTATTTTGCTGCTTAAGTGTTAGCTATATATAAGGATAGCAAAGGTTATCTAAGTAATTATTTTTAAGCTTCTTATATCTTAGAGCTTAAAGATCTTTAGGTATTTTATGAGAATATAGAATTAGTAGAGGTATGCTTTGCTAATAATAGAATAGTCTGCTCCTATATTAATATATATAATAATAGGTTATCTATTATAATAACTGTAAATAATAATCTTAGTATATATATATTAGTATAAGTGTATACTAGTGTGCTGCTATAGCTTAACAGGGCTTAGGATTATTATATTAGGCTAGAGAGAGGATAAGGTTTAATAAGTGAAGATTCTATTAAAGTCTAGGTATAGTTTAGACTAGTAGAGATAGGTATTATATAAGCAAACTCCTAGATCTTTGAGGAGCGAGTTTTAGAATATACTAGTGTTAAATACTAGGTACTTATTCTTATATTAGGGAAGATATTCTAGGATTTATGGGCTATACTATAAAGGTTATATAGCTATATTAATTTGCTTAGTGTGGTCTTTTTAATTCTGCTTATTATCCTTATTATCTATACTAATAATAGATTCCTCCTTATTTATGGAGTTATTAGCTTTATAATACTAAATATAATTAAAGTCTTTCTTAGAGGAAGATATAGGATTTTGTTTTTATAGATTAGTATTAGCTATATTAGCATTATATGCTATAGTCTTGCTAGGTTATTGTGGATATTAGTTATATTAAGTGTGTTAATTATATTAATCTTATATTCTTTCTGGATTTTGTTACTAATTAAAATAAATATCTTTCTGTAATAGGCTTAGTCTAGTATATAAAGATATTAGTTTTATAGAAATGTTTATGGTTTATTATATAGGTTTTAGAAGAGTAGATAATAATAGCCTGGCTTCTATAAATCTAGGATAATAGAAGTAGTAACTAGATAAGGAAATATTCTTTAAAGGTTTCCCTTATATAGTATATATTTCTATAGTTTTAGTTTAAAATAGTTTAGTTAGGGGTTAGACTAATAAGTATTATAATCTCTTAGTAACTATCTTATACTAACTAGGTACTATCTTTTAGAGATCTATAATAAATATATTATAGTTTGTGTTTCTATCTAGTTAGTAAATTCTAATTATAAGCTTTATATCTATCTTATTATATATAATTAATAGCGTTTTCTATTTAGTTTTTTTAGTATTCTTATAAAGGTGAGCAATTTTTATTATCTAGTATTAGATATCTTAGTGTTTATATATATTATATAAGGTATACTATTCCCTTACTAGGTGGGATTCTGTAATCTTATACGGGAGATAGAAGTATTTAAGGAGCAATTCTTTCTAGTATAATAGTCTATATAATAGATCTCTAAGGTTAGCTTTCTCTTTCTATATTAAGTCTGCATAGTACTAATCTAATATATACTATAGTAAGGTATAGTAGAGGTTAAGTACTGCTATTACTAGGTTACTATTATTAGATTCTATATAGCTATTAATAGTATTAATAAAGCAGTAAATATTCTAGTAAACTGTCTTAGAGCTACTATTAATATATATATTATCTACTTTATTATTATATAGTAGAGGGTTAAATAAGCTAATTATATTAGTCTTAAACTATAGTATAGATTATTTTAATTTACTATTTTAGGCTCTAAATATTACTCATACTAAGCTATTCTTATTAGTAGTAATAAGGAGTAAGAGAAAGTCTTAGTTAATGCTAATTCTATTTAAGGTTTTACTAAAATTACTTATCCCTTATAGCTTACTTAATAGTTATAGGTCTTTACTATTATTACCTCTAGGCTTATTCTTTTAGCTCTTTTTATTATTAAGATTACTATTATTGCTATTATTGCCCAGATTACTTATAGGTGCTACTAGCTGCTTTTAGTTTTATAGAAGACTTTTAGGCTTTTTATTATTAGAGAGTCCTGCTTTAGTTATTTCCTTCTTAATAGGTTCTTTTTCTTTAAGTAAGACTAGTTCTGTTTTTTTTAGTGATACTAATATCTCTAGTGGAAACTATTATACTAATAGGCCTAGTTAGGACTATTATCTACTAAACTAGCTATAATAGCTTTAGCTATTACTTAGTATAGGAGATTTAGCTACCTTAGAATTAAGAGGTTCCTTAGCTAAATAATTTATATTTACTATAGAGTCTTTAATATTATTAAGTATTAATAGAAAGAGTTTAGTTATTAGCTCTGGGGTAGATAATCTACTCCTTTATAAGGTTAAAGTTTTATGCCTTTCTGAGATTAAGTTTAGAGGTAGGGGTACTAAGGTATTTAAAAAGCTTTATCTAAACTAATAATACTCCTCTAGAGTTAAAGGAACTGCTGGAAAACTCTAAGTTTAGAATATAATATTACTTTCTACTTATAGTTTTATGTTTTCTATATTCTCTATAGTACTAGTTTTCAGGGTCTTATAGCTTCCTATTTTTCTATCCTCTCTAAAGGGTAGTATAAGGTCTGGTTTATATCTCTTAGCATATTTAAGCTTAATATAATAATTATAATATAGGGTATTAAGGTAATACTATTACTATACTATATTAGTAAATAACTGTAGATTATTTATCTATGCTTTAGTAACTTTTCCCTAAAGTTATTAGGTGGTTATATATATATCTCTTTAAAGGAATATATAATAGAGGTAGCTATATCTATTTAATAGATAATATATATAGTTTTCTTTAGCTATTATAGTAATAGTTATCTTAGTTACTAATCTGAGTAGTATATACTCTATTAGTATTAGAGTTATATAAAACTTCTCTAAGTATCTTTTTACTACTACTATAAAATTAGTAATTACTACTTAGTTAATAGGCTTAGAGAGGTTAGAGTTAAGTGCTTCCTTAATATTATAATTAAGTAATAATAGGTGAGATATCTTTTTATATATAAGAGGTTTAATATCTCTATAGGATATTCCTGGTTAAAGAAAGAGTTTAGGGGTAGTCTTATTACTATACTATCTTATAGAGTTAACTATAAGATAGAGCCTGCTTAAACTTAATGGAGTTAACTGTTAATATAGGGTTAACTATTTTCCTTAAGTTAAGAGTAATAGGTAACTATTAAGGTTATGCTACTATTTAATATAGCTTACTAGGGTAAATATATTATTAGGTGAAAATATAATATAAATTAATAAAGGATCTCTCCTTAAAGGTGATAAATGCTCTAGGAGCCTTTATTATGTTTATTATGTTTAACGCGTTAAGCGTGTTAAATGCGTTAAGTGTGTTAAGAAGCTTAAATATATTAAGCATATTTAAGCCTATCTATATACTTAAGGGGTTGAATCCCTTTAACGCATTAATAATGCTTTTATAAATATAGGCTCTAACCTAATCTACTACTCTGAGGCTATATATCTATAAATTCTGCTATTAGGGCTGGAATCTAACTATAGCGTTTTTTTAAAGGAGGGTGTAAATGTTAATAGGGGCTTTAAGGAGCTTATAGTACTAGGAGAGGTTCTCTATAGCTTCTATAAATAGTCTATTAGAATTTCTGCTCTAAATTAGGTTAGTATAGTAAGCAGTCTCCCTTTTCTAGTTTATTACCATTATTACCTAGTAGTTACTACTATACTAAATATAAAAGATAGTAATATCTAACTAGGTAAGTAGGTTATAATAGGTATCTATAATTAATAATATTAAGACCTAGTGCCTGCTAAGAGAGAGTGCTACTCTTATTTGCTAGGTAACTTATCTTTCTGGGGTCTATATATATTTACCTAACTTATATATATTAAACTTAGTAAGGTAATATATCTCTTTTGCTTTAAGATAGGTTTCTATTACTAGTTTCCCTTAAATATTATAGAAATAAGTAAGGTAGTATTAGGTAACTAATAGAAGCTACTTAGTCTATTCTCTAGTTATATTAAACCTATAGTAGAATTAGGTTTATAAAGATAGTATAGTATTTTAACTTAACTTAATATACTAGTTAGGTACCTTCTTTTTCTCTATCTTATTTTTTAGTAGTTCTAGATTACTAGCTAGATCTATAACTAGGAGTTTTAGGGTGCTATAAGAGTTATTAATATAAATAGGTTATCTGGGTTTATTAGTATAGTAAGAGCTATAACCTAGGTAAAGGGAAGGCTTATTATTATAAAGGTTAAAGGCCCTCTTTTCTATCTATCTATTTTCTTAGTATATAGTAGTAATAATTCTGTTCTAGTAGGTATAGTTCTATATAGTATTAACTATAGAGTAATTATTAATAATATCTCTTATCTTAGTATTATAGTTCTTAGATAGACTTAGGTTTAGGTCTATAAGGGGCTTAATAGGTATATTAATAGGTATAAAAGCTTCTACTACTTAAATATTAGGTGTGGATACTTTAGGGTTAAGGTTAAGCGTTTTAAAGTATCTAAGGTAGAGCTATACTAGAGTTAATCTCTCTATAGATATAGAGTTAGAGATTATAGAGTTCTAAGTATAAATTATCTTCTAAATCTTCTTATTATATAATAGAGAGATAATCTTTTTAATATACTTAGCTCTATTAGTAGTTCTTAATAGGGTTAGAAAGACTATACTATCTGCTTCTAGATCCCTATTATAGAACTTAGAAGTGATTTAATTTATCTATATATTAAAGATCCCTTTAAAGAAAGAACTAGTCTAGTACTTAGCTAACTCTAGTTATATATAGTAGTAAAGCTACTTAAAGTAGAGTATACTTAATATCTATAGCTACCCCTCTTAGAGTTAGGGTATATAGATAACTTTAACTAAGCACTTAAAGATAGATATTATACTATTAAGAGGCTTATAGATAGCTATTATAGACCTAATTAATATCTTAAGATATAATTCTGCCTTTCTATTATACTAGAAGTTATTATAGAAGTAGGAAAAGCCTAAAAGTTAGTTAATAAGTAAGGTAGAGTAGAAGACTATTTCTTTACTAGTACTCTTCTTAGCTAGTAATTAGAAAATAAGTATAGTAAGCTAGCTTTTCTATATAGCAGCTCTACTATCTTTAATTCTAGTATTAGTAGAGGTATAGTGTTATTTAATAAGGCTAATCCTATTAGGGAGGTTATAAATAAGAAGTTAAAAACTAGTCTCTATATTAGAAGCTAAAAGGGAAGTCTTAGTTTAAATAGTCTCTTATAGATTAAATAAGTTAATTATAGTAACTAACTCTCCTTTATTCCCTTTAGCCTAGTCTAGTTATTAAGATCTAGCAGGTTAAGGCTATTAGAGATAAATATAGAGTTAAGTTATAGAAGTACTAGAGTAAAGCTACTAGAGCTCTTTATATTTAAGGTCCTTATTTAGCTTAAGAGGGAATTAGGAGTGGGAAGGAAGCACCTATCTAGCTAAGTGCTGCTTATTAATTCTTATAGCTAGGGCATTTAAGGTCCTCCTAAAGAGAATAGAGTTAGCAGGTATAATTATAGTTTCTAAGGGCTTACTATTCTATTTATCTTATTTCTAAGAAAACTTCTCTAAAGTAGTAATAAGGAATACTTCCTTAACCTAGATATTAGTAATCTTAGTAGGAAAACTCTTAGATAAAGATATTATTAAGAATAGAGTAGATAGAGGTAATTATAGACTTAATTAAGGCTTCTAGTAAGGAGAAAAGGTTATATAAGTAGTATAAGAGAGTAAAGGTCTATAATATTATAAGGAGAGGGTTATATATAGGTAAGTGTGGGTTTAGGCAGGAATTTATACTTAAATATTTATAAAGAGAGCTTAGAATATAAATTAAGTTAAGCTATAATACTAAATTAATTATTAATAGGTTAAATCTATTTATATTAAGAGGGATAAAGTAGTTATTTATATATAGGTTAAAGGGATAGGCTGCTAGTTACTAATTATTAACTAACTAGAATAAAGAGATAGAATAAGAATAGGTAGTAAGAGGAGGCAGTTATAAGGGTTAACTCCTTTTCTTATCTAATTAATCTTAACTATAAGGAAGGCTTAACTCTTTAAGTAAATAATTTAGTAGGAGGTAGGGTAACTAGGTTATATAACTAGACCCCCTCTAGCTCTTTTCTAGCTTTCTCTTCTTTTTCTATAATATAATAGAAATAGTAATTCCTCTTTTATATCTATAAAGTATAACCTTAAGCCTTTTTTAGTACTTATTAGTTATAGTTTCTATTAGGAACCCTAATAATCTTTATATATTAACCTAGCTAAGAAAGTATATCTTTTAGCTTCTTATAAATAAACTAGTCTCTAATAAGAGAGACTATAACTTCTCTCTATATATTAAGCCCTCTATTAACTTCTTTATAGTAAGTGAACTTACTCCTTTAGCTCTTACTTTATATATTTGCTAATCTTTTTATATAGGTTATAGTATTTTTTATATAGTACTTACTTAAGCTTTTAGAGCCTTTTTAGCTATATTAGGAAGTAAACTTCTATATAAAAGTCCTGCTTTTAGATAACTATAAGATTATTATTTATTAGTTCTAGGAGGCTTATACTAGTTCTTGCTACTAGAGCGTAATAGAGAAGGGACTACTATTCTATAAGTATATCTTTATTATCTTAGTAGTTATAGACACTTTTAGACTTTAGCTAGCAAAGATAATTAATCCTAATAGACTTAAAGTTAGCTATAGCTTTTATATTTAAGCTAATAGAGGTTATAATATAGTTTCTTATAGCAGTTATAAGCAGTATACTTACTCTCTCTATAATAAGGCTACTAGGGCTTAGATCTATAAGCTATACTTTAAGTATATAAGTATACCTAGTAATACTTATACTAACTATCTTTATTATAAATAAGATTCTAAGTGTTTCTTTAACTTTAAGGGAAACTATAAGGCTTTTAGCTATAGTATAGGTGATCTAGAGTAATAGAGTAGTGAATTTAAGGGAGTAGTTACTTAGTTCTAGATTAACTAGCAGACTATAGAGAGGTTTAGAGTAACTTATTTAGGGTTTAGAATTATAGTAGAGTGCTATAAGACTTAGCTAAAGGAGTATAAGTCTAGGTTACTATTTATTCTTACTAGTTACCCTCTAGCTAATTTAGATATCTCTATTTCTAATAAGAGGGAGTAGATTAAAATCCTAACTAGGGTTTAAAGGAGAAGAGCGGGAAAAAGAAAGAACTAATATAATATTCTATATATATAGCAGTCTTTATAGACCTAAAAATATAAATTAATAAATAAAATCCTCTTTATTTAACCTTAAAATGCTTTAATATATATACTCTATATAAAGTAATATAGGAGAAATCAGGAAAAACCAGGAAAAATCATATAAAGTTTTAGTAAATTAGATAAAATTAACTAGCTATAATAATACTTTTCTAATATAATAGAGCACCTTAAAATATAGGTAGGAGGGTTTCTTTATCTCTAGTTTCTTTAATAATATAACTATTTATAGCTAGGGAAACTTACTAATCTAACTATCTATATAAGGCTATAGTTATATAAGAGGATAAGTAAAGAGTCTATTTAAAAGTAAGAATATTATTATAAATATAAAATAGATAAACTATTATTATAGGAGTAGAAGCTAAAAAAGAGTAGATAGATAATATAAAATAATATAATATTATATAGAGATATACCCCTCTTAGAATACAGAGTATAGAAGTCTGATCTAGAGTAGTAATATAAAAAATAACTAGCTAGGTATTATAGATATAGCTAAATTATTAAAGTTAAACTATAACTTAAAGACCTTTTAAGTAATAATAAGCTAGAATCTAGTACTTAAAGTAGAAGGCTGTCTAGTTAAAGTAGGAGGCTATAAAGAGAGATCTTCTAGAATAAGGTGTTAAATATCTAAGTAGTAATAGAGAGAAATAGAGTATACTAATTACTAGAAAGGTTATAGTATGCTTCTAATAGGTCCTATATAGTAGGATTTGCTATAAGTATAGTAGTAATCTTAGCAGTATAATCCTTAATATAACTATAGTGCTTAGACTGGATACTACTATTACTAATAAGATTAGAACTATAAGGGCATAAAGGCAGACTTAAATAGTAAGTAGAATAATATAGGTATAAGTAGACTAGCTTTAGTATTATCCCTATAGTCTGTTCTAATATACTAAGCTAGTAAATTACAGTTAAGTAATTAAGGTAGAGAGTATAGCAAGGCTTCCTCTAAGAGTATAAGCCTTACTTATTATAGATATAAAATAGTATATCCCTCTATAGTAGCACTAATCCTAGCAGGTTATATAGAGTTATCCCCTATCTTAGTATATTAACTATTCTTAGCTAGATTAAATAGCTAAAGCTCTATATAAAGTTTCTATATTACTCTTATTTAGTTAAGGGCCTCTTTTAGGGCCTATAAATATGCTACTAAGTGTGTAATCTGTTATAGGATATTACTGTCTAGATTGCTTATTAATAGAGGGTTAGTGTTATTAGAGTTAGTAAAAGGTTTCTCTACTTCTTCTTTATCACCTTTATTAGAGTGGGGGTAGCTATAGATAGGGTAAATCTTATTAAGTTAGTTTATAAGGTTAAGTCTATACTAGTTAATATCTTCTAGTTTCTAAAAACCTTCTAGAGCTTTAATAAACTTCTTTAGGTAGTTTCTAGTATAAGTTAACCTATAAAGGGGTTCCCCTATAAGGGTCTTAAGCTAATATAAAGTATTATTAGGAGCCTTTAAATAGATTTTAAAGGGGCCTTTCTAATAGTAGTTAAGCTTAGTATTTAAAGACTTATCTATATACTATTTAATATTAAATACTAGAATAAGGTTACCCACTTCTAATTTCTAAGTATATAAGATATAGTATTTCTAGTAATTAAATCTATCTATAATATACTTATACTAGGCTATAATTATCTTCTATATAGTAGCATAGTTCTTA
Organism: Colletotrichum neosansevieriae; assembly: GCA_036785495.1. Taxonomy (NCBI): domain Eukaryota; kingdom Fungi; phylum Ascomycota; class Sordariomycetes; order Glomerellales; family Glomerellaceae; genus Colletotrichum; species Colletotrichum neosansevieriae. The sequence continues at coordinate 86,812 of JAVHLV010000150.1, read as the reverse complement.
TTAAGCTATTTAAAAGCTCTTATCTATATAAGAAGCTCCTCCTTAGATATTATTACCTAGTTCTATACTAGCACTTTCCAGGTTAGTGTAAATATCTTAATTAGAGTTATAGCTTTATATCTATAGAGTAGGTAGAAGGAGCTATAGCTAGTTAAGGCTCTAATAGAAGTTCTATTAGTAAATAGTATAGCTTAGAAGGATAGCTAGAAGTCTTTGCCTATATTCTTTATCTAAGTAGTAAGAGTATATATAATAATCTAGTAGCTAACTTTAATAGTGCTATTAGTGTATAGGTTATAGGTAGTAGTAACTTTTTATTTAAGCCTATACTTATAGTTAAATTTAATAACCACACCCTTATTCTTAGAGCCTCTATTAATAATAAGCATACTATAGAGCCTATAGTAATAAACTATATCCTCCTATATAAACTTAGTAATAAGGTGAGAGTTAGCTTGCTATATCTACTAAGCCTCTATTTACCTAGTTAGGAGGCACTAGGCTTTAACTATATTCTATTTACTAATCTTCTATATATCTAATACTATATAAGTAAATAGTAGCTCTAAGAATACTGAGAAATAGTGAGGGTTATCTATATACTTAGGTTTATGCTTCTAATAATCTTTATAAGTTTAGACTTATTTACTAACTTATTAATAGAGGCTGTGCTAGTAATACTACTCTGCTAACTATTTAATAACTATATTATATTCCCTATACCTACTCTCTTAGTATGCTTTTATAATAAGCTTAGTTTAGGTCTGCAAATTATCTATAACTTATTATAGAGTAGGCTTATATATACTAGGATATATAAATAATAACTTATTCTTTAGAAAGAATTTCCTAGCCTCCTCCTTAAACTTATAGTATAAACTAGGCTTAATTCTGTCTAGCTATCTTAAGGTACTAAGGTAGTAGGCAATTTAGTGCAAATAGTAATTCTAGTATAAAGAGCTGTTTAGTATAGTATTAGAGATATCTATAAGTCTTAGAGACTCTTATAGAATGTTATTAACTTTAGTAGTGAGGATCTTAATAGAGTAAACTCTATTTCTATCTATTTATAATTTATTAAAGAAAGAGATAGTAATTAGGTCTATAAAGAAGATTTGCTTATTAATCTAGTTATTAATTTCTCTTTTAGTATTTTAGTTAAGTTTATCTAATAGTCTACTAGGTTTATAAGATAATCTATTAGCTATAGTGTTCTAGCTTCTAGGTAGGTGCTTAACTTTAAAGTTAAATATATAAATCTATAAGATCTATTAGATAATAAGGGCTCTAGGCAGGTTAGAGGTAGTACTATTAAGCTGAGTAATAAGGGTCTTAGTATCTGTTTCTAGTATAAAGTGGCGCTTATAGAGATAAAAGCAAACTTATTTAAGGGCTTTAAGTATATCCCTTAACTCCTTTTTCTTAGTATTATAGTTTAGCTCTGTGCTAGTCTATAAGCTACTCTTATATCTAGAGACTATATACTTGCTATTAATATATTAACTAAGGATAGTGCTCTAACTGAGGCTGCTAGTGTTAACTATAAGGTAGATTTTGCCTATATTAGTGCTATAGTTAAGCTTAATAAGGATAGAAGTAGAGATAAGTTAGTCTTTAAGAGTATTTATAGCTAACTATTAAGGCTAGTTCTATTTAAATAGAGTATCCTTCTTTAAGAGCACTATAAGTAGCCTAGCTATAGCTAAAAACCCCTAAACCTAAATATAATAGAATATTATAATACTAAGAAAGGATCTAAGGTTAGTGAGGTTATTATAAACCCTCTATTTTTTAATTTTAATAATCTTTAATTTCTCTAGCTTTTAGCTATTAGTGCTATAAATATATCCTATAATAGTAATAGATTACTAGGCCTACTATAATTTCTTAATAGTAATAGTATAGCTAGCTAACTTAATATTAATAAGAACCTTATTAATATTCTAGATATGCTCTAGGATATATCTATGCAGTTTAGAGTAACTAGAGACTTCTTTATTATTATACTTTAAGGTAGGGCTCTTAATAGCTATATTATTAAGGAAAGCTTTATAGTAGGTTAGAATTAGGTTATATAGGATTTATATTATAACTCTTATAAACTAGGCTATAGAATTAGTAGCTCTTTAAGGCAGGGTATATATTTAGAGGAGGCTAATTAGTGTTATAAAGGTTATAATATTGCAGCTATATAGATCTAGTAGGACTTAGTTATACTTAGAGAAGAAATCTAATAGTAAGAGAAGCTAATATATTATAAAGTCTTCTAAGAACTTATTACTAGATAGGAGTAAAGCTATATTATATAGAGTAATAGTATTAACCTTAGTTATAGAGTTAATAAGATATATCTTTCTATTCTTCTTTCTAATTAGGAAGAAGGGGTTTTAGTAGGCTATATGGCTTTACTTAAGGATACCCTTCTTTAGCCTATTCTTTAGGATTATTATTATATTGCTCTCTAAAGCCTTTAAGATTAGTATGCTTCTTACTTACTAGGCCTTATAAGAGATAACTCTAATTACTTATAGAAGAGCTATAAATAGATAAATAGATCTGTAATACTTAAAACTCTATATAAGGACCTTCTCTCTATTACTTAGGACTTTAGAGAGGAGCTTCTTCTCTTTTAGGTTAAGGTAGTCTATTATTATTAGGATCTTATTAAGTTATTCTACTATAAGTTACTCCCTCTTAGAAATAGTTAAAAACTTTAGTTAGATAAGGTCTATAAAGGCGCTTTTTAATACTAGTTTGAGGTTCTCTTTTACTTTTACCTAGGCTTTTAACTTCTACTCTAGGTCTCTTTTAGGTACTAAGCTATTAGAAGGTAAGTTATTAACTAACTAGACTTTCTTATCTTTTATCTTATATATTATATTAACCTCTCTATATATAAAGGATAGAGTGTTATTATAGATATAATTAGCTCTTAGTTTATCCTAGATTCTTATTAAAACCTTTTCTAGGAGGTTTTCTCTCTAGTAGGACTAATAGTATATCTAGGTATTAGCTGCGTTAAATCTAATTTCTTATTCTAAGTTAAATAGATTTATAAAGAGTAAGGGGTGTGTTTTAGTAAAAAGGAGGAGTTGCTAAAGCTTTTTATTAGTTATAAACTTTAGTAGGTTAGTCTTATATGCTACTTACTCTTTATAATACTCCTAGATAATAGGGTTAAATCTCTTAACTATATAGCTAAGAGCCCTGGTATACTTAGGTTCTCTTATATTAAGGATATTAATAGTAGTCTTTTAGTCTCTAAAAAGAGTAGCTTTGCTATATATAAGGAGATGCTTAGCTATTCTAAATAATATAAGCTTAGCACTATTATATAGCTTAGTAGGGATTAGCTTCTTTTTTTACTAATAGGTTAGCTAGTCTCTATCTCTGCCTTACTCCTAAAAGAAGAGAGGCTTACTTAAAATATTAGTTAGAAGTACTAGGATCTTCTCTATCTTATAGCTAGATATATAGTTAGGGTTTATATAGTTAGCTTTCTTTTTCTTTCTCTAGTAGTAATATTTATAGAACTTTTTTAAAAAGAGTTTATAATAGTTAAGGTGCTACTTATTTTTATAGGATTAGTGTCTAGAAATATGCTCTTATAATTCTAAAATAGCCTAGATAATTACTTCTATTCTTAGTATAATAGCCTGCTTAAGAGAGACTTTAAGTATTATATAGAAGATATTACTATTCTTATTAAATATTACTAGAACCTCCTTATCCTCTCCTAATTCCTCTTAGATTAGAAAGTTAAAACCTTTTAGTAAATTAGCTTTTACTACTAGTATTACCTCCTCTAGTATATATAGGCTAGGCTAGCTTTCTAGATTATAAAGCTATAGCTATAAACTTTTGCTTAGTTATCTATTAATTTCTATAATTACTAAGCTAGCTACTATATTAGAATTAGTAGTAGCAGCCTCTATTTTCCCTCCTCTATAGGAATTAAATAGGCTTACTAAGTGTGAGAGAAGCTAGTAGGGTTAGAGAGAATAGTAGTAAAGTGATTAGTAGAATTTAAAGTGTAAAATATTAAAGGAGTATAGATCTTCTAATTGCTAGCCTAAAAGATACTAATTATCTAAGTTAGTAAGTATTCTAGTATTATTCTAGTATATATAATAAATAGGGCTCTAAGAATTATATTCTTAGATATCTTGCTATATAGGCTAATAAAGAAGGGTATATTAGATATATAATAGCTACTAATATAGATATTCTTAACTATAATACCTTTAAAAGTTACTATAGCTTAAATATCTGTAAAGTCTTAGACTTTAAAATATATAGGGATAATGCTCTCCTATATACTATTATAGCTAATATATTTCTCAGAAATAATATTAATAGCAGTACTAGTATTAATAATTCTATATTGCTCTAAGTATATAAACTAGCTAATCCTTATAGTAATCTAGAAGTATAGTATAATAAAGTTCTATATAGTAAGGACTTAGTATTAGTAGGTAACTATAATATAGTATAGGCGCTCTACTAAATTATTAAGAGAGGTAACTAGTATATTAAGGTTCTCTTTAAGTTAAGTGCTAAGTAGAATAATATCTATTATATTAATGCCTGCTATACTATAGAGAGGTGGTTAACTAAATATAGAAAGTGCTAGGCTGCTTATAAAGGCTTAGAAACTGCAAATTATATCTATAAAGGGAGGAAAGATACTAATTAAAGGGAAAGAGGTTAGGCAGGATACTAGGTAAAAGAGGACTATATCTAAATCCTGCTCTTAGTTTAGTATAGTAGCTCTATAAAGTATCTAAACTGCTATAGCCTCCTCTTTATAAACTTAGACCTAAATATAAGCCTTAATAGCACTAATCTCTGTTTATAAGAGTGCTTTATGCTAGAATATAAGAGTTAGGTCTGCTTATATATCGTTCTAATACCTGATTTCTTATATAAGCTAGCTGCTTAATCTAGGGGCTTTTATAATATAGCTAAGTAGGTCTCTCCCTATAAGTATAAATATATCTAGCTATTAATTACTATTCTGCTAGAGGTAGTTCTAGATAACTAGCTTTATATGCTTATAAACTATGTTATTATAGTTATACTAAACCTAGTAAAGGAAGAATTTAGAGATAGTAACCTTTCTATCTACTTACTTAGCTTATAGGTCTTTAGTAAGGATTTAGCTCTCTAATATTATAATAAAAGACTTAGATTAAGGGGTCTTAGTAGCTTCTAAGAGGCTATTATTAACTAAGATATTCTTATCCTTATCTATAACTTTCTTAATATAAGGCTCTAGGAGTGGAGTGGGAAAATAAGTTATATTTAGGTTTATAATATAGACCCTCTTCTTAGATCTAGTAGTAGGGTAAGATATTATATAGTAATTCTAAGTTTATAATCTAGTTATAGCATTAATATTAATATTTATAGAGAGAATAATAGCTAGGGTACTAGGGGCTAGTATATAGATATTAAGGATATTATAGGCAATATCTAAGGTTACTATATTAATAGAAGAGGCCTTTATAGCTAAAGTAGGGATTAGGGGTTTTAGGGTTTCCTATATAGTATACTAGGTATACTTATTAGACTATTTATAGCTTTTAAGCTAGAACTTAACTCCTTAAAAGCTTAGAAAGTATCTATAAAGAGTAAGGATACTAGCTTCTAGCTGCTTAGTCTTATTTATACTAGCTATAAGAATTAGAAAAGAAATAATTATTAAGTTATACTAGCCTTATTAGTAGTCTTTATTAATCTCTTTATTAGAGACCTAGATATAGAGAGGACTCTATAGGGTGCTAATCTACTAGCAGCCTCTATAAAATAAGTATAACTTTATATTAGAGAAGGCTTTAGTAGCTTTATAATTTCTAGTAAGATATCTTTCCTCACTATAGGTATAGTAGGTATTAGAGTTAATAGTTTCTATAAACCTTAGAGATTTTAGCTAATAGTGAGATTTAAGGCTTATAGAGCCTAAGTAACTGCCTCCCCTTAGATTAAAGAGCATATAGCTATATCCTCTACACATAGAGCTATAGTTATAAGAGTTACTGCTATAATAGTTATACTATAAGGGCTTCTATATAGGCTAGGTGTCTAATATATTAGTAATATATATACTAACTTTATTAATAGTGTGATTATATTAAGGAGTATTAGTATAGTATCTAGTTCTAATCTGTTTAATCTCTATATCTTTAAAGTAGGCAGTAAGGTTATCCACTTAGGCCTTCTAGTTAGAAGTGCTAGTTATTTTATCCTTTAGCTTAGCCTTTCTAGATAATATTCTAGATTACTTATACTTAAGTATAGTAACTAGTATACTAGCTAGAGTATTCTCTCTAATACCTTATAGTTATATATATACCTATTAAGACTAAACCTATTTAGTAATTATAATCTCTATTTAGATCTAAGAGACTAGAAGGAGACTTTAGTAGTTCTTATAGAGGATCTTTAAAATATACTTTATAGTCTGCTTAGAGAAGTAGTAAAAGATAATATAGTTAATCTTTATATTAGGTAGTGTGGAAAGTCTCTTTTTAGCTGCTCTATTTTAAAGGTTACTAATCTTAGTAAGAAACTTAGAGATATATCTAGGATTACTAATCTCTAGGCTAGAAATAAGGCTTTAGAGCTTCTTATTAGGGTCTAGATAAGTATTTAGGTCTATAATACTATATATCTTATAGAGGTTATCCTTAAGAGAGAGCTAATTATTATATTAAGTAGAAATACTCTTAAAGGTTTACTAATAAGCTTTAATATAGTGCTAGCTAACTAGGGTAATTATCTTCTTTTTATTCTAGCTATAAAGCTTAGTATAGAATAGATAATCCTTAAAGAAGTTAGAAATATTATTACTAATAAACTTAGAGGCTTCTAGATTATAAGGGATAATTAGAGTAGTAGTATGCTACTTCTATATAGTTTTAGCTAATTTCTTAATTGCTTTTATAGTACTAATAGTAAGCAGAGAGGCTAAGTTTTTTATAGAAGGTATAGTAGTAGCCTTTATAGATATAACCTTATCTAGCTGCTAGCCTAGACCTACTCTCTGTAGTTTAAGGGAAGCTATACCTCTATAGTTCTTATACTTATTATAGATATTCTTATTAGTATAGACCTAGTAACTAATCTTAGCGCTTTAGGACTATAAAGGTGAAGACTTCTTAGATCTATTATTATCTATAGTAGTAGAGCAAAGGGCTTATTCCTAAATACTTTTAAATATAGCTTCTTTAAAGGGTTCTATGCTTAGAGTGTGGTTCTTAGAGCTAGAAGAGTTTAAAGTGGGTATACTAACTTTAAGGGCTCTCCTAGATTTCTTAGAGTATTACTTAGATATAGTATAGTAAGTAGTTAATATAATTTATTATAATTTAATATTAGTGTTAATACTAAAGTTTATTAATATTTAAATTATCTAATAATAAAAGAGAAGTATTATATAGCAATTTGATCTATAATAATTAAGTAAATAGAGAGAAAGAGAGCTTTAACCTCCTTCTCTTTCTAGGTAGTAGTTATAAATTATAGGCTAGGAGTAGTTATAGCCTCTATCCCTCCTATAAGTATATAGGCTCTCCTTTTTAATATAGCTAGGAGTAGTTATAGTTTCTATTCTATTTATAAGTTTATAGACTCTTTTCTATTCTTTCTTATAAGTAATATAATACTATAATTTCCTTAATTCTGTGGATATTAACTATATAGTAACTAAGATAGGGCCTAAATCCTCTTAGTTAAGCTTATTAGCCTGACTAGTATTATTAATTTATTACTTTATTACTGATTATTAGGTTTTAGGTTATAGAAAGCAGATACTAGCTCCACTTTTATAAGAACTAAGGAGAAAAGAGAAAACTTTTTAACCTAGCAAAGTTTAAAGCTATTATAGCTAGATTTTAGAGTCTTAAGTATTCCTATCTAAAAACTCTAACTATATAGCTATTATGTCTAGTGTTTTCTTAGATTAGGTCTATAAAGAGACTTCTAAATATTATTTTGTGAAGTTTGTTATTATTGCTGCTAAGTTTGCAAAGTTAATATTCTATTAAGTAGTTAGGATAATATATTATAGTTTTATATTAAATATAAGCCTGTTTATATAGTATAGAAGTATACCCCTTTTAAGCACTGTAGAGGAAGTTTTAAGAGAGAAGAATCTGCCTCTAGGTACTATTAAAATAGGCTGAGAACTTTAAGATAAAAATAATAAAACTATATACTCCCACATACTTATATAGGAATATTATAATATTATAGCTTTATATCTAGAGGCCCTAGAATAAAGGAAAGGATCTCTCTAAGCATAATAACCTTATTATAGATATAATCTGTTAAGTAAAAGTAATAAAAGCTTCTAAATAATAAGATAAACTATATTAATACTAACTGATAATATTTCTCTATCCTCCTCTCTGCCCTTAATAAGGCGAAAAGTCCTGCTATACTATGCTAACTAATGTATCTGTCTGGGCACCCTCTAAACTGGGCTGTCTGCACTGCTCTGTCTTAGCACTCTCTAAACTGGGTTATTTACACTGCCCTATCTTAATAGTATAGATATACTCCTTATAATAGATATAGGGTACTATATTATAACTACTTTAGAATTAGATAAATAAGCTATAAGTAGCTACTATATATTAAAAGACCTTTATCTACTATAAGCTAGAAAGAAAGGTAGTAGAGGTATGAATAAAGACTTAATAGTAAAAGTTACTAGTTCTCTTAGTTACCTTAAATATTTAATTAAAGTCTTACTTACTAAGATAAACTTTCTAAAAGGTTAGTCTTATTATATTAGCAGTCTTATTAGAAAATACCTATAGGATAAAGGCTATTTCTAAATATTTATTACTAGGAATATTAAGTTAGAGCTAAGTAAGGCTTATAGCAGCTTAAAAAGATAATAGATATTAGTTAAGTAATAAGAAGTATAAGGAAAAGAGGATTACCTAAAGCTAATTATTAGAATATTAAATAAAAAGAAATATATTATTCTACTTTATCTAAGATATAGAGATATTAAAACTAAGTATCTAGAGGGTAGCTTTTAGAGAAAGATAATAAGAATAAGGCTAATTAGTATTCTTAATATCTAATATAAGGAAGTTATAGTTAGCTATAATAAGAGAAGGTAATTTATAGATATAAAAAGAAGAATTTAGAGGAGTTAAGTTAAGATTAAGAAATAGAGAGAAGGATAACTATTAGAGAAAGAGAAGTTAATATTAGAGAATAGAGGAGGATATTTATCTAGTTTTATAACTAGATTTCTTATTTTAATAGCTACTAATAGCTACTATTTTCTTTATTCTTTCTCTATAAATAACTGCTCTAATTTACTATTAGAAATATTATTAGATTTTTTATTTTAAGTCTACTTTACCTTTATTAAGGCTAAGGGAGCTAAGAGAGGAAGAAGTTAATTATTCTTTTTATAGAATATTAATAAATTATTAGTACTTTAAGGTAATTAGTAGGTATAAGAGAGTATTATTAACCCTTCTAGCCTCCTAGATTTTCTCTTTTTTATCTATATTTATATATACTACCTAATCTATTCTCTTAGATAGGAGACACTTAATATTAACTATTATACTATAATATCTTTAGATTTTATAATTACCCTTATTTAATCTATTTATTTAGTCTATAAATTACTTACTCTTTTCTCTTACTAGCTTTTTTTCTAAAAATATTATAATAGGAAAGATTATTTTTAATAATAGTAATGCTCTGGATAACTATATTTAAGAGCTAAGATCCTTAAAGCTTCCCACTCTTAATATTAAATAACTAATAGATTCTATACTTAATAAACTAAATAAGAGCTAATTTTAGGTATAAAACTAGATTATTAAGGATATATTAGGCTTTAGACCTATAGAGGAACTAAGATATTAGTTATTAATAATTAAATATAAGACTCTACTTCTATAATACTAAGATATAACTAGCTAGATATATCTCTCTAATTTACTAATAAAATATATACTTATTAAATGCTAGAGCAAAACTTTAGATATAGTATAGAAGTTATTCCCTCCTTCTAAACTGCAGTATATTATTGCTAGCCTATATAATACTATTAGGATATTAGAGACTAAGACTCTAATATACTTTATAGATATTATAGTAATTATATATTATTTTATAAAACCTATTAAAGCTGGATAACCCCTTTAATATTATATAATTAGAGGTATAAAAGATAACTTTAATAATAGAAATCTAAGAAATAGTATAACTGCCTAGCTTAAAAAGGAAGCTTTAAATATACTATTTATCTATCTATAAGTATCTAAATTAAATAGAGTAGTCTTTTTAGGGCTGCTAATTAACTTATATAATAAATAAAACTAGTTTTATAATAATTAGTAGTTAGAAAAAAGAGTAGAGAAAAGACTATAGACTTTAATATATATTATAACTAGAGTTTTACCTAGAGCTCTAGCTATTATAACTAAAGTCTTATTAAGATAACTATATCTAATTAACCTTTATTATATTAAACCTCTATTATAGGCTTCTAATCTATATTTAATTAACTAGTTTAGATCCTTTATATAATTTAGAAGCTTAGCACTACTAAAATAGCCTCTATAAGTAAGAAAAAGGACCTAGATTAACTAACTATTAGTAACTTTTATAAATAAAGAGCTATTTAAAAAGTATTAGGTTTCTTTAAAGCTAGATAGAACTATTTAAGACTAGGTCTTTAAAGATAGAAAGAGGATACTAAAGCAGATAGTACTAAAAGCAATAAAAGACTAAAAGGATAAGTATATTCTGTAATTTATAGACCTAAAGCCCTCTTTATCTAATAAAATAAGTCTTAACCTATCTATATCTAAGGATATTTATTTATAAACCTAACCTACTAATATATCTAATACTAAAGCTTTAAGAAGTAATAAAGGATTATTAAAATACCTAACTATTTAGAATATAGTAATAAAAGATAAGATTAAGAAGTATAAAAGGGTAAATAATTAGTAGTAACTAATTAATTTATTAAAGTATTATAATTATTTTAGGTCTGCAAAACTATTAATATTACTATACCTTATATCCTTTTTAGTAAGATAAGTTATCTTTAAATTCTATAATAACTTAGCAGTTTTTAACTATATAAGGCTTACTAACTCTATACTAAATAATAATTAACCTATTCTAGTAGTTTCTTAGTATATATAAAATAACTAGTAGTTAGTAGATTATCTAATAACTAGGTATAGATAAGAATTAGTTATTAATAGTATAGAGAAGATAGAATATCTTTCTAACCTCTATAATATATAAGAGATACTAATAAGATAAGAAAACTTAGATAACTCTAAAGTTATAAGTCTTCTTAGACTTATAATTAGGGGGTTTCTGCTTTCTATCTATATCCCACTTTAAGAGCTATCTTAGATACCTAGAACAGAGATTATAATAGATATAGTTAGTATAATAAGAGGAGGTATAAGTAACTTTTAGGATACTATAGCTACTTTCTTATTACTTAATTATAGTAATAGTTATTAGGTAATAATTATTATAAACTAAGTAAATAGTAATTACTTTTACTAAGACTCTATATAGGATTTAGAAAGTAATTAATAATTTATAGATACTATAAATAATCTTAATAAATAGTACTATAAAATAGAGGCCTTAGTATATCTTAAAATAATCTTATTAACTAGTTATTATATAGTTAATTTAACTTAATAAAGAGATAGATTTATATATAAACTTAGATATATTAAATAGGTCTAAGTATTTCTTTAAGAGGATGTCTTATTACTATAATTTAGCTATATAGCTAAGAGAGATAGAAAACTCTTTGCTAATATAGAAATCCCTTTAGTTAACTAATATATTTCTATTATTACTATAGAATTCTATAATATATCTATTAATATTAGCTTTACTCTATAAGACACTCTATATAGCTAATAAGACTTTAAGAAAAATTCTTTTTTCTCTATATAACTCTCTATATCTAAATCTAGCTAACTCTCACTCTTAGATAATAATATAGGAAACTTTAGGGATAATAATAAGCCTGAAATCCCCTCTCTAAGAGATTTACTAGGGTTAGCTTTATTTAATATATTAGATAGTAAACTTAATTATCTAAAACGCTAACTTTAAATATAAATCCTTTAGATATTAGATTAAAGTGTAAGTGCTAAACCTTAATTATAAGTTATAATTATAGATATACTATCTTATTCTAAACGTTCTAATACTTTAGATAAATATAACTATAATAGAGAAGACTATATCTAATAGAGAGTTAATTAATAGAAATAGATAGAGCAGAATATTCCTAAAGGGTTATATTACTATAATTTCTTATACCTATCTTAGTGGGGAGAATAGTTTTAGCTATATTAAGGTTTAGAATAGGATAAGAAATATAATAAAAAAGAGGAGGTTATAAAGCTATTATTAAGGTATAGTTTATAATAGAAAATAATAGTATCTAATAGATCTTCTTAATAATAAAATTGCCCACTAAGAAGAAACTATTAAATAGAAGGGTTTATAAATAGGATTTTATATATTTTTTATATAAGTAGATTTATTTATTTATTAAGACTCTCCTTTATAATATTATAAAGAGTCTTAAGGGGATAATTAGGATAGGATAAGTGGAACTTAGTAGTATAATTTCTAAGAGAGCCCTCTTAGTATATAGGTCTATTATAAAAGAACTATAGTAAAGGAGAGAGGAGGAGCATAGAGGTAAGGGGAACTTAGAAAAATTATTATTATTAATACTTTAATACTTAATTCTTAAGTTTTTTAGGATTTTCTCAGCAAATTTATACTTATTTTCAGTAATCTCTTTTAATTAGATCTGTGAAATACTTTATATATCTTTTAAGTCTATTTTTATTATTCTAGCCTGTTTATGGGTGGAGTTATATTATTTACTATCCTTTCTGGCCCTTATAGTTCCAGCCTTTATTAGTATTCCTTTAAGAGGGTATCTTATTACTATAATTTAGCTATATAGCTAGGAGAGATAGAAAACTCTTTACTAATATAGAAATCCCTTTAGTTAACTAATATATTTCTGCTATTACTATAGAATTTTATAATATATTTATTAATATTAGCTTTGCTCTATAAGATACCTTATATAGCTAATAAGACTTTAAGAAAAATCCTTTCTTCTCTATATAACTCTCTATACTTAAACCTAGCTAACTCTTATTTCTAGATAATAATATAGGAGACTTTAGGGATAATAATAAGCCTATAATTTCCCCTCTAAGAGATTTACTAGTTAGCTTTATCTAATATATTAGATAGTAAACTTAATTATCTAGAACACTAACTTTAAATATAAGTTTTCTAGATACTAAGTTAAAGTATAAGTGCTAAATCTTAATTATAAGTTATAATTATAGATATACTGTTTTATCTTAAATATTCTAATATTTTAGATAAATATAACTATAATAGAGAAGACTATATCTAATAGAGAGTTAATTAATAGAAATAAATAGAGTAGAATACTTCTAAAAAGTTATATTACTATAATTTCTTATACCTGTCTTAGTAGGGAGAATAGTTTTAGCTATATTAGAGTTTAGAATAAAATAAGAAATATAATAAAAAAGAGAAGGTTATAAAGCTATTATTAAGGTATAGTTTATAATAAAAGATAATAGCACCTAATAGACCTTTTTAATAGCAAAATTACTTACTAAGAAGAAACTATTAAATAGAAGAATCTATAAACTAGATTTTATATATTTTTTATATAAGTAGATTTATTTATCTATTAAGACTCTCCTTTATAATATTATAAAGAGTTTTAAGGGGATAATTAGAATAGAATAAGTAGAACTTAGTAGTATAATTTCTAAGAGAGCTCTCTTAGTATATAGGTCTATTATAGAAAAGCTATAGTTAAGAAGAGAGGAGGAGCATAGAGGAGGGGAGAACTTATTATTATTATTATTAATACTTTAATACTTAATTCTTAGGTTTTTCAGGAATTTCTCAGTAAATTTATGCTTATTTTTAGTGATCTCTTTTAATTAGATCTGCAAATTACTTTATATATCTTTTAAGCCTATTTTTATTATTTTAGTCTGTTTATGGGTGGAGTTATATTATTTGCTATCCTTTCTAGCCCTTATAGTTCCAGCCTTTATTAATACCCCTTCTTTATAATAAGTTATAATAATAAATATAAGACTAGAGATATTAATAAATAGGGTCTCTATAGCTATATTAATAGTAACTATACTAGCTATAAGGATATAGTATACTTAATAATAGAATAGATCTTCTTTATAGCTAATAGGCCTATATTATAGAGATTATAATAATAAGCTATAGTCTCTAAGTTATTAACTAAGGCTAAGTACTATATAGTATTATTAATAGTATTAGAAGTGCTTTAGATATATAATTTTCTAAGTAAACTTAGAGTAGAGCTTAGAGAACCTTTCTATATATAGATAGATAATATAAGAGCTATTATGCTTATAAAGGGGGAGTCTATAAATAACTATATAAAGTATATATAGATTTATAACCACTTTATATAAGAGATTATTAAATATAGTGAGGTTAACTTTAAGTATATATTATTAGTAGATAATATAGCTAACCTGCTTATAAAGCTGCTTAGGAGGATAATCTTTAAATAACTTTATAAGAGGAGTAGTATAAGGCTATTTAGAGCTAATACTACTATAGAGGATTATACTAAGAAGGTTTAATATATATATAAACTAAGTTCTTAGTAAGGAGGAGTATTATAACTATAGGTAGTGCCTCACTATAATAAGTAGGCTATATATAGTGTAATATTAAGCTATATATAGGTTAGAAGTATAAGTAGTGATTTAAGGATATAAGTGATAATCTAGGGGCTTAATAATATATAAGAGGAGTACTAGGTATACTGTAATTTAGTATAAGGATAGCTTTGCTTATATAACTTTAATTGATATGCTTATTAGACCCTTGTTTCTGACCCCTAACTGCGCATGGGATCCTTGTTGTTACACAGGGTTAATGGCACCTGACTCTCCGCGATCAACGCGAGTGTTGCCCCGAATTTTGTTGGGCAAGCAAAAGGACATTAGTCGCGGCGATTACTGCTTACTGCCTTATTTATGATTTGGCCACTACTAGTTTAGATCGTAGAAACATCTGGGATGACCAGACTTGCTAGTATATCCGGCGTTGCACAACAGGACGTAGTAAGCGCGAAGGATTTGACGACACAAACTGATCCGTGGGGCTTCACAAAACTAATTTCCAAATGGCTTGAAGGAAAAGCCCCGTCCTATCTACAGATCTTGAAAATGAAGCTTTCCGCCGTCGAAACTAGACATGCACGAATTCGGAGGCGGCTGGAAGCCTCCTAACAACCCCTCCGACCCAAGATAATGTGTTCAAGGCCTGGCCCAAGTTTCTCCAAAACGTCATTGCTTCCGCGGGATAAACAAGGTCGCAGCTGGAGCTGCCGAAATGTTGCATCTGGCTAACGACTAGCTGCAGAAGCGACGTGAGACAATGTGGCGCCCGGACGTGGACCACGGGGCGCGGAGCATCCTCTGCCCGTCAGATATATCGGCCGCACCACGCCTATCAAGACGTGCCACCGCAGTGTCGATGCGGTCCTCAGGTGCATGCGTCTACTGCATGTTGGAGGGCGATGCATGCTGCCCTTCCTCTGAAGGCGCAACCTTGCCCTCGTCCCCTTCGGCAAGCCGTAAAAGGCGAGGGCGTCGGCAACACGATATCTCCAACGGCCGACTAGCGAGGGCGCCGTCTGTTAGTGTGGCGCGAGACACGTCTCTCGGCCTTCTCCAAGCCTGATCTGGTCTTTCGTGCTGACTCTGCCACCTTATTGGGCTAGAGGAGCGTCGAGATCTGCGGGCCGCGAGCGCGAACGTCCGTGGGACGACAAGGAGTGTGTTAATGTTGACATATGCTGGGCGAAGCTCCTTCGGAGACTTAAGAATGCGAGCACACCCCCCCCTATGGACCGCCCAAAACCAAATGCATGTTTGAAATGATGGGCCGTCAGTTATCTAATGACATGGCTCTCCACGCAAAATACCCAGAGTATCCTCCGAAAGTCGACATCCCGACGCAGATTTACGAGCCGCTTCCGGATACTGCTTCATTATGCGACTGGGACAGCATCGACGCGGGGCAGGTGGGGTCGAAGATAGTATCTGAGCTTTCCGAGGCGTTATCGAAAAGACATCAGCAGTCTGTTGCAAGACTGTTCGCGGACGATGCTACAGGAGGCGGCGGCGGCGGCTTCTCGCACTGGAAGGATACCTTGGCTTTGACGGCCCATATGAGATCGTTCAAAGGTAGTAACGTGATTGCCTCCGCGTTGGTGGAATTGAGTCGACTCCGAGGGATCCAAGATGTGCGATTTGATGCGGCCCAGGTGATCAAGGCGAACGAGAGCCTCGTAGGTGCTGCCCTTATCAAAGTCTTGAGCCGCACGCAAGCTGATTCGATTCCATGGATACAGATGTGGATAAGCTGCGGCTTCTTCTTCACGACCACCTCACCGAAAGCCCAATGCAAAGGCACCCTCATGCTTGTCCCCGAGAGAGAGAGTGGGATGTGGCGAATATGGTCGATGTCGACATGGTTGAGGGACTTTGAGGAGTTTCCAGAAGACGAGAGTCGCTTGCGCCAACCGTGTGGACCTTTACCCGAGGACGCCAAATTTGTGACCGATGTGGTGATCGTCGGTGGCGGCAACGCGTAAGTGAAGCAAGAATTGTTCGTTTCTGTGGATAAAGCTAAAAGAAAAACCGATTCCAGAGGCATCATTCTCGCCGGTCGGCTCAAAGCCATGAATGTCGACTTTGTTGTGGTGGACAGGAACGAGAAGGTTGGCGACAACTGGATGAACCGATACGACTGCATGCGCTTCCACACTTACAAGTCCTTCTGCCAGACACCATATATCCGTAAGATATCCGACAATGAAGATGCATTTTCAAGCTCGTCCAGCACACTAACCCGTCTTTCCATGTAGCCTACCCCAAAGATGCGAGCGACGCGCTCTCACGAGACGAGCTTGGTGCCCAGATCAAGGCGTTCTCGGACGAATTCGACTTGAACCGTCGTGTGCTTCATCAGTCTTCCGTGGCGGCGACTTCATACGATCAGGCGCGCCATTTATGGACCGTGACGATTGACGATGGGAAAAACAGATGCGTGAGGACAGTGACGTGCAGGTGTCTCGTCGTCGCTACCGGGGCAGGGTTCTCTGGGATGAATGTTCCGGATATTCCTGGGCGAGAGCTCTTCCAAGGGCCCGTTCTCCACTCGACCGAGTTCAAGAACGGAGGGTTACTGGTGAAAGGTGGTGCCAAGGTGAGCTCATGGAATCTCGCGATTATTGGACTCATCTGTGTTCACAAGATGGATAGCTGACAGCGCTCTAGTCTGTGGTCGTCGTCGGCTCGGCAAACACCGCCTTTGACGTGCTGGGAGACTGTTACAATGCCGGCCTCCGAACGACCATGGTCCAGCGATCACCTACCTACGTGGTACCGATGACATACTTTGCGCATCCCATGGGCCTCGGGGCCTATGACCTGATTCCGACCGAGGATGCCGATGCGATGGTCAGCGGGGGACCTTTAGCTGTGGGAGGACCGCTCCTTGCGCTGTGTCATGGGATGCAAGCCCTCGAAGAACCGTGAGTACCTACGCACGAAAATGTTTCGGAACGGAAGGGCAACTGACACACGGCAGCAATCGCTACGACGAGGTCCGCAGGGTGGGCTTGCAGGTGGAGGACTCTCTCTCGGGTGACCTCCTCGTCAACCTCGTCGACCGCTGCGGCGGACACTTCGTCGACATGGGCAGGGGCATCGAGCTGATCACCAAGGGAGAAGTCGGCATACGATCCGGGGCAGTACCGGCGGCGTATACCTCGGAAGGCCTCGTGCTGAGCGACGGCAGGGAGTTGAAGACGGACGCCGTCGTGTGGTGCACCGGGTTCGGTAACCTCGACGTGAGGAAGAGCCTCCCCGGGATCCTCGGGGACGGGGCCGAGGAGTTCGCCAACAGGATGGAGTCGACGTGGGGCGTGGACGCCGAGGGAGAAGTCCGGGGATTATGGAAACGACAGCCGGACGTGGACAACATGTGGGTGTTCGCGGGCGGCACCGGGCAGCACCGGTGGTTTTCCAAGGTCATTGCTTTGCAGATCAAGGGTGTCCTGGAGGGAATCTTGCCGGACGCCTACCGACGAACGCCTCAGGAGCTCGAAGAGGGTCAAGGTGAGCTGAAGGCTGGTGGTCCCTTGCACTCCAACCTATGAGGGCTCTGCTTTGCGACCGAACTGACGGTCGGGCTGGGCTTGTTCCTGCGCTCCTAGCATATATAGTCGTGGTGAAGATGTTTACTGTGTGCAACAAGAACAACAACCATGAATCGTTAATGATGCTCGTCTTATGCTATTTGAGTTCATGTTGGACGTGCTTGTTGATCATAATCTCGTGATATCCGACAATTGCCCAAACTCCCAATGCTCCCAAGCTCTTTTAAAGCTTCATCGACCATAATACGGACCCTCCCCGCGAATTGCAACGCTCAATCGAAGTGATCGCCCATTCTTATTCTCTATCCTGATTACTTGGGGCAGCTTGCCGAGTTCCCGTTCCTCTGGCAGACCTGGCCCTCTTTCTTCGCACAGCTTCCCGACGTGCAGAACAGCTTGACGTCGCCAGCCTGGCACTCGCCCTTTGGAGTGCACTTCCCCTGTTGGGCCTGTTCAAACGATTAGCCATCATTCTCCATCGACATCCACGAGAGCAGCAGTGACGCCGGGGAAGTGGGCTTTACCAAAGCACTAGTCGCCAGACCGACAACGGCGAGCAGGAAGAAATTTGAGATTTGCATGACGGAAGAGAGAGTTCGTGGCAACTTTTGTTTTCGTCTGAGAAGAACGGACGGTGGAGAGACTACCTCAGGCAATGATCTGCTATTTATGAAAAGGCAGCTGAAGCGAAAAGAGTCGGCGGCGGAAGAGGCGGCTTGCAATCTATTTGAAGCGGAAGACTGTCCAGGTAAGGTTTTAACTCACCTTACGTCAAAAGGCGAACTGGAGCCGAGCCTGAAAAGCTTGCCCGCCCGCTTTGATACTTGATACTCGAACGGTTCGAGGATTGCGCCCTCAGGAAACGCTTTTTTCCCCTGCCGAGTGGAACAGTGGTGCCGCCATTCTGAGACCGGCCATTGCCGATTAGCCCCATTGTCGGCTGTCGTGGACAAGGACCACCCCGTGATGGGACGAGGTCCCTGAGACGTGCCGTGCCAGCAGTCAGCGCATAATGGTGACGGGGCATTTTGGGGAGCTGGGGGGCCGGCCCCGGTGGCTTTTTCAGACGGCGACTTCAATGAAGCGACGGTTGATGATTCTTTTCCGCTGTCCACGTGGGCAAAGATGGAACGGTCTAGATGCGAAGATTTTGCATCGGCTCGCATCCAATGGGCTCGGAAGGCCTATATGAAAGCAGGTATTGATCGAGGTTGTGGGATCATAGAAGGAAGACTCGGTCAAGTCGGAATAGTCCGACCAGGGCTGGGTACGGAGGGGACAAATCCGGCCCCTCGGAGGCGGCATCGGAGAGGCGATTGCCTCGGGAGTTTCCTTGGCTTAGTTCTTAGTTCTGGGGTACGATATAAGGCCTTGAGAGATGCAATCGCGGATAGCTTCAAATGTCTGACGGCGCTCTCTTGTTGACCTGGTAGCGACAAGGTGGCCCTGGCCGCGGGATCCGGCGCCGGCGTTCACGAGTCCCTGAGGCCGCGTGAGCCAAACTTCAGTCCGCCGTCGTCATAAAAATGCACCAAGACACACACTCCATTTCCCGAAGAACATCTGATGGAAGGAAAAACCCCAGACCCCTTCACCAACCCCGCAACTTGCATGCAGCGATGGGACGCCTCATTCCCGGCCCGAGGTTTCTGCTCCCAACCCGGCTGCGAACGATATACCACGACCTCCGCGGCAACGGCCCCCGCTACCTCGACAAACTCCACCAAAACGACGGGCCGGTGTGGTTCAGACCGGTCCTAAGCGGGTCTCCGTCAGCGACGCATCCGGCCTGCGGGACATCTACCTCGTCCCATTCGCCGGCTCGACCGGGTGGCCCGCTGCCGATGCCCCACTATCACGGCTCCGAGAACCTAGGGTCGACGGCGACCTCCACAGGCCCGGCGGGACCCGTTTGCGGAAGATGTTCGCAGTCGGCGCCGTGGAGTCGGAGAGGGTGCAGGGGGCGGCATCGCGTATGCCACGAGAGGCTTGATCGAGCGACTGGATGCGCATGCGAAGCCTGATGCGGCCCCCCTGCGTGCGGCTTTGCAAGATGTCATGAGCGTTGTATACGGCCACGACAACGCGTTGAGTGCGCAGACGAACGCGGGACAGAGGGCGGCGACGCAGGTGGACGATGAGTGGCAGCGGAAGCGGCTTCTGAACATTTGGACATTGGTAGACCTTTACTTTCCGAGCTTGGCTCTTCGTCCACGTCGAGCTGGTCTCGCGCCCGCAATCGCGAACGGTTCCGTCCCGGACAATGTCTACATGCACGGAGTTGGGCGGGAAGCTTTGGCGCAGGTCCTTCTGCGGCGCTCCCATCGAAAGAGTACATTCTCAGCGACTGCATAGATCATTTCTGGGCCGGGGTGAGCACCACTCTAGACGCTTTGCCGCCGACGATCGAGCACTTGTCGCGATCCGAAAACCAGTAGACGGGCTGTAACAATACCAAATGGATCCAACTCATTGAAGATGCCATGCATGAACCTTGGCCGAATTATCAGACTTGACTACGCAGTAACGTCACGGCGCGACGATGGCGCTTGCAATTGCCCGTCTGATCTGAAAGAGCCCCGATTATTTCCAAGGCGAGCTCCCTGTAGCTCTGAGTCGAGACGACATCTCGGACTCAGTTGCCCCGAAGTGTCTCCTTCATCTCATCGTCGCTCACCCAACCCACGATGTGATATAGCTTCACTCGTTCACGACAACTACTAGACAAACATTGCCCGAGCCAATTGGGTCCCAATTGACAAGACAAGACAAGTCAAGTCAGCGACAAACACCAATCGCCTCGTATCCAGTTCCGAATGCCAAGGTCCCGATCCGCCCTGAGAACGCCCAGGATAACCCCTGCCGACGCCAATCTCAGTGGCGCAGCAGCTCCCCCCCTAGCTGTTGACGGTGGACAGCGTCATCTCACCACAGGGGGGCAGGGCGACGGCGGCACCGTCCCCGTACCTAGTGTACGATTTCCCGTTTCCCAATCGGAGGCCGGAGCTGCTGTCGTGCGCCCCCAGCCTTTGACGATCGTCAGGCAACAACCCTGGCAGTTTCCGAGGCGAAGAGGCGTTCGATGACCTGGAGCTGTTCCCCCCGCAGCCGGAAGCTTCCCCCCCCAATTCCCCCATCCTCCATCGTTCAGGTTGCCGTCTCCAACTTTCCCATCTCCTAGTGACAACTCTCTTCCCCCTTAACGGAACACCCATTCCCTCCTGGATCTCTCAACCTGGATCGAAGCCTCCAACATGCCGGCCTTCCCCCGCTGGAACACGACCCAGGATGAGTACCCGGTCCCGATAATATCCAGCTTCCGTGGAGCTCAGGAGTCCCAGGCTCCCCGCGTCAGCCCCCGCGCGCCGACGACAAGCGCCACAACATCCTCCTTCGCTCCTCTGCCCAAGGCGGCCAAGCCCACTCCCGCAAGCGATGCCACGACGGCCGAGTTCTTCACGCACTCGGGAGCCCACCGCGTAGCCACCGACGTGGTCATCACCAAGGCCCTGAAAGCCCAGTACCCCAACCTCGAGCTCGTCGTCGTCCCCGAGTCGTTCATCTACGGCTCCAAGTGCAATCTCCTCGCCTATGCGCAGGCGGGGTTTGCCACCTTTGATCCGATCGAGGAAAAGGGCCATCTCCCCTCGTCCCTCGAGTGGACCGTCTACCTCCCTCCGGCCCGACGCATGGACGGAAACTTGGGCGGGCTGGCAAACAGTGTCAACTATGGGAAATACCTGTACAAATGGCAGGGCCACGAGTTCATCGTGTACCTCGTAGACTGCCGCGATGGCGCCGGGGCGTACCCCCAGTTGAAGAACTACTACATCCTGGCGCCTGAGGCCTACCACGTCGAGCAACTCGTCCTGGCCGCAGGGTCGTGGAGCGAGGACCTGCATGACGAAGTTTGGGTGTTCGATCAGGGTTCCTGGCAGAAGAGCCGTGAGCTGTTCAACAGCACGCGAAATGCTTCGTGGGAGAACGTGATTCTGGATGCCGACATGAAGAAGGCGCTCATCGACGACCACGTATCCTTCTACAAATCGCGCGAGACGTATCAGAAGCTCAAGGTGCCGTGGAAGCGCGGCCTGATCTACCACGGACCCCCGGGGAACGGCAAGACCATTTCCATCAAGGCGACGATGCACATGCTCTCCGAGATGAAAATCCCGACGCTATACGTCAGGACGCTGGTCTCGTACGGCGGACCCGAGTACTCTCTTGCACGGATTTTTGGCAAGGCCCGCCAATTCGCACCATGCTACCTCGTCTTCGAGGATCTCGACACCATTGTATCAGATGACGTGAGAAGCTACTTCCTCAACGAGATGGATGGCCTGAAGGCGAACGACGGCATCTTCATCATCGGTAGCACGAACCACCTGGACCGCCTCGACCCCGGCATTTCGGTAAGTTTGCCTTGTTCGCCGCCATGATTGATCCAGCTGCTGATGGGACGTAGAAACGCCCCTCCCGATTCGATCGAAAGTACTACTTTCCCGACCCCAATATGGAGCAGCGTGCCGCCTACTGCAAGTTCTGGCAGAAGAAGCTCAAGGGGAACGAGGATATCGAGTTCCCCGACAAGCTGTGCACAGCCATCGCGAAGATCACCGACAAGTTCAGCTTCGCTTACATCCAAGAGGCCTTCGTCGCTGCCTTGCTGGCCATTGCCCAGAAGAAGGATAGCAAGCGGGACGAAATTGAGGCCCTGACGGAGCAGCTGGAAGACGACTGGCTTGGTGTGGTGGATGCCTCGGCCGAGGACGAGGATATTGAGAAGCTCGTCTTGTGGGTTGAGATCAAGAAGCAGATTGAGATCCTCCGGGAGGGCATGGAGGACAAGAAATGAGCAGTCTGGAAAACACAGTAAATGGCTTCCAGCGTACTTGCACTCGTAATGAGCAGTATACGACGGATTATCATCCTTGATAATGGATAAAGGGTTTAGACTTTTGGGAGCAGTGCATCAAGTACAAATCACACGGCTGATCTTGAGCCTATCGTAGATTCGGTCTTATTCCCTGTGACTTTCGCATCTTTCGTCGCGGGCGTCATCAGCGCTCGATATTGGAGAACTAGGTAGGCGTAGTATGCGAGGTGCAAAGGAGCTGGTTCCGACAGTTCGACCGAAGGAAGTGTGGTGGGACCAGATCCCGGCTTGCCATACCATTGTTAGATGTACCAAAGACTTGTTCGGGGGGGTGGCATGGCGAGGCATCGAGGCAGTAGAACGTCCCAGTCCTTCAGCTTGTCTGTCTCTCAGCATCAGCAGGCGATCGGGAGGTACGTCCTCTTCTAGACCCGGTGGCCTCAGTCGAGGTACCTGGCTGAATTCCTTAGCTGATCTACTACATTGCTCATATGCTCAGGGGAACCCAAGCGGGAAGGAGTTTGACTTTCCCTACAAGCTGCAGTCAATCAACTCACGCAGTGTCTGGCTGACCTTTACCAATTCCAAAAAGCGAGCGCCTGTGGCAATTTGGAATCTCGAGGTAAGAGAGATCGACCATCGCCTCAAGGTCGTTCGGAACGTCCTCGTCGCTACGTACATCGTCCATGGTACCCGGGGACGTGTTGAAAGACGTTGGGTAGATGTGAGGAGGGTTCCCATGACACACCGCAAACCAAACGTTGGTGATGTACGTTGCCCACCAGAGCTTCCTCCGCAAGCTCCTCTCCTACGGGGCAATCGACCACTTCGCGGCATCCTGATGGAGCCCTATCATTTACGCCGTGGCCACGGCTTGCGCTGTCGAGGTCCATGTCCGGGGGTGCCCGATGTCGATATCGTTTGGGTTGACGTGCAACAGCAGTAGGCTGGCTTGCAGTTTGGCCAGATTTGAGGAATCGAGCTCACGCTGAAGAGAGTCCGTTGCATAGTCTGCGAGCTGGTATTGCTTGAAAGGGAATGGGCCTTTCAAAGAAGGGTCCTTTTTTCTCGAAAACCGACGCCAGGGCGTACACTGCTCCCCTCAGTGACGCCGGCATCTTCGTCTTGTTTGTGTTGTACTGCCTCAGAAACCGGGTCCTGGAAAGGATTCGGGAGCACGGGATGGATGTGCTTGAAAACAAGGATTGGCCCCGTACTGCCCGACGAGGCCCTCGATAGCGGCTTCCCTGGCGGCGTTGTCGTGTGCTGCAAACTCGTCTTGGAGGAGGCAAAAATGGACGGGAGGGTCCCATAGGTACTTGCTACCGGCGTGAACCTGGATCATGTCTGCGCTGCTCAAGACGCTAGAGCGGATGGCATCTATCTAGAACATGGGTGTCTTGCTCCGCGGCTGGGCCCATGCTGTGTGCGGTCCTGTTTGGGGTGTCCTCCAGGGTCCATAATCCGTCGGGAGTCGGACGAGGGCATCTGACGCCGGGAGAATTGGCCGTGGATTCTGGGTCGTTGGTTGACTGAACGTGGTTGGTCTCTGACAGTGACGAGCTGGCGGTTGCAGTCTCTGCCGAGGTTTGGCTTATAGGGCTGGATGACGTGCATTCGAGACCGCGCCCCTTTGCAAAAAAAGAAAAAGAAAAAAAAAAGGAAGGAAGATAAAAAACTGGCACCAGTATCAAGACCATGTCAAGCAGAATATCGACGAAGGCACTTACAGGGCGGTACGGAGGTAATAACGCAAAACTGTCTTCCTCTTCCGGCAGGCATCGCAGGTCTTGTTTTTGCGGCTTCTCCACGGCTTCGCGTTGCCAAATTCGTTATGGACCTTGAATTTGCGCCGTTGCCGTGGCGTGCGAGTGCTGCGGGCGGGCGACACGGCGTCTGGGGGTGACATGATACATGATGCTGAAGTTGGCCGATGGGCGGGTAGACCAGATCGTGGGGTTGGTGTTCTATTATTGGCCGAAAGTGACGGGTCTGAGGCGGCGGGAGAATAATTCAGGGTCCAACCCCCACCCCAATCTTCCAGGTTGGGGCATCAAAATGTCACTGCTGTTAGTGCATTCTGGACGTTGCGTCCACTGTAACCCAAGAGCGGGGACGGCCGATAGCGCTTACCTTGCTGTTCGTTCAGCCAGATGGTCCCAGCTGGCCGCCTCGGGAAGTTCGTGATGGCCTCACATCTGCCCAAGAGCGACTCGACTCGACCACAGCCAGCTTCAGCTTATACAATAGATAAAACACGACAGCGCCTATATTTGATATTAAGGAAGCATAAAAGAAAGGCAAACAAGCCACAAAAAAACAAAATTATCTATTCCCCGCACTTTGCCCATATGGAGCGTCGAACAAGTGCGCCTCGCAGACTTAACAGAGCATCTGATATCCAAGGTATATTTTTGTGCTTCTCTACCGACCAGGCCATATGCCCAAAGATGTCCCGGTAGCTGTTGAAAACTCTGCCTCACTTGGATCCTAAATAAGGCAGACGGGCGAAGAGGAAGGACCAGGCAGCCAGCAAAGCAGGAACCGGCAAGGCAGGAACCAGCAAGGCAGGCGCGTCTGGAGGCGTAGCTGCCTAGAAGATACCGAACCCAACGACCGCTACTCTGCATACCTACCTTAGCTAAGGCGCCTTACTATAATCAGTGCCTCATAACATCACACATCCGCCTTCATCGTCACCGCCTTGTCTACTTTACCCCCCTGCCCAGACAGAACATCGACCACGTTCGGCGTTTCCGCCAAGGTAACGTCCCATTTACCGAGGTGAAACTCCTGCAGTTCCCTGGCAGAAGGGGCACTTTGGACGAAAGCATCGAGGGCTCTGGCTGGAAAGAGCTTATGAAGCACGGCATAGACCAGACCACTAGACAAGAGGCCATAGATGTACGACATGTAATAAAGCTCTGTCGCGCCGTCGCTCACTGCAACTGAGGTATCGACAGCTGCAATGAAGCCAGGCATACATGGTACGACGCCAACGAGCCACTATTCGTGTCAGGTTAGGGTCGGCGAGGTTCAGTAAGAAATGGTAGGCAGTCATCGAAATACTCACCGCGACAGGCGCTCGCCAATTGCAACCATACGAGAACCAGTAGATGCTCTCCGAGTCACCCCGGTATAGATGATCTACGTGGATCTTCCTCTTATGAACAACCAGGTAGCTCGAGATCATCAACCCGGTCATCGGGGCTAGGAAAACGCTGTAGCTGGAAAGCACCGTGAGGAAGACGGTGGCCGTATTGACCAGGCGCCAGGGGTTCACGACGATACTAAAGATTGCCGTGATGAACGCTCCTCGCCTGATGTTGAGGTACCTCGGCAAGGTGGCAGCCAGATCGAACCCCCCAGCGAGGGCATTTCCCGGTACGTTGACGCCGATTTGGGAGACTACGAGACAGAGGCCGGCAAAGAAGCAAGCCGCCCGCGTCCCCGCCGTCTCATTCTGGGCGAGAAGTTGAGCAAACAGCGTCGGGGGATTCCAGACCGCCTCGCCGCCGAAGCGGTGCTGAGTAGCGGCGGTCACCAGAATGCCGATTAATGAGCTGAAGATGCCGTAGAATGGGAACGAGACCGCCTGGCCCAGGATTGCGTGCTTGGGTTCCGTAGCGAAGCGGGAGTAATCGTTCTGGTTGAGGATACCCGCCGCGATGGATCCAATCGTCGAGACGATGCCGTAGATCATCAGCCATGCCACGCTTTGGGGCCCGCCAGTATTTGGCAGTGCCGATTCTGATGTTATCGTATCACCGAAACCGGAGGGCCCCATCGTCGCCAGGGCCCAGATGAGGAGGACGAGGAAGAAGACGAGAGTGATTGAGCAAGCGAAACGGAAGAATCTTTCCAAGCGGTGCGGGCGGATCCATAGAACAGGGAGACTGATGACGCAGAAGATGATGTACGAAAGGAACTGCGCGGTTGTCATGCCGGTGTCGACGGGCATGGTATTCGAGACGTGGGATTCGAGGCGAGGGTCCCACGATAACAGCATGAGGTAGACGCATTCTCCCCCGACCCAGGCAGTGAAGCCGTACCTACAACGCGTGAGACTGTGGAGAGAAAGTAAGCTGTCAGTGATCGAACGAACCAGACTGTGGATTGTGTATTAGCGCGGTGCAATTTGTACATGAATAGGACGGGAGTTATACCAAGAGACAGGAAAATCCGGTTCCAGATGGTGAATTGAGACCCCCACATCCCCCATACTGCTCGGCTGAACACCGGAAATCCCACTAGGTCGATGTCAGCCGCTTCTTTTTGCCCAAGTGTCGCGGTTCAAGAACGTCATACGATGGTAGAAGCTGCCGGGTAACGAGTTGATGATGACAACACCTGTGGCGATGAGGTTGCCCAGAACGATACCTGCAGAAAGTAAGTCAGGAAATGACTCTTACGCAAGAACGCAACTCACAGATGAACGCTTGCCACCAAGCGAGTCCCAACGGTATGAGGGCGCTGCCGGTCAGATACGTGGTGATGTTGCAGTTCCCCAAGAGCCCTGAATCTCGGTTAGCCGCCGCCATCCTGCACGGTGAGCGTCATGTCTTCCCGCACAAAAGTTATGGAATGTCATATAGCCCCATGTTCGTCTCGTCGACTCGATGGGTCGGATGTCGTCGTTCTAGCACGTCAACAAGTCAGAAGTCGAAAAGGGACAAAACACTTTGCGGCGGAAACGCGGAGGCGGGCCGGACAACATACGATCCACCGAGAAACGAAGGGGAGTTCCACCCGCTGCAGGATGGCCTGTAGTCCCATGGCTGACCGGCGTGATTGTGCTAGTTTGGCGTGCCAATTGATTAAGGTCGATGGGCCTGGGTCGTCTTCGAACGAGAAGTGACTTGACGTGGACTGTCGTGGTCAAACCTCTCTGATATAACTTCCCTTCGCCGACATCGTTCTCTCGGCATTGGATGGCGTCGCCTGCGCGACACTAACGAGAATACTTATCATTTCCGTTACTGAATTAGTGTTGTTCAGTCGAGATCCTTATCTTTCTGGCAAGACTCCATTTGGAGAACATTTGGTGGGGTGACCCCAGTTCGACTCGAAGTTGGCCTATCCGAAGTGCCCTGACATCGGCCAACTTCTTGCGGGATCGGGCCGCGGGGGAGCTGTTTGACCAGTCAGATTGTGAAAAGCCTCACCTCCACTTGTGGAATACCCATGCCACGCTACTTGTTGACCGATCATATCTCCCTAGCCTCCCCGATGAGAGCGCTCAGTTACCATTTGTTGATGCTTCACGATTGTGTCGTGACCATGGGCTCATGCCCTTGACTAGTTTCGACTTGGGTGCGCAAATGATAAGAGTCGGTCTTCACCCCCCAAGAGGCCGCCGTGAAGACCGAATCTTGACGTGTAAGTCACGCCAATCCATCCCCCCCCCACCCAGCCACGACACACACCATCATGTCCCTCTACCGCATCGGCGTCGACGTCGGCGGAACCAACACAGATGCAGCGATCCTAGACATCACAGCCGCCGACACACCCGGCCGTGGCGTCTTAGCCTCCCACAAAGCCTCGACGACACCAGACATCACCGGCGGCATCGAGGCAGCCATCCGTGCCGTATTGGAAAGCTCTGCCGTCGACCAGAACAAGGTTCTCAGCGTCACAATCGGCACAACGCACTTCATCAACGCTTTGGTAGAGGCCGACACCCGGCGTCTGAACCGCGTCGCTGTTGTACGTCTTTGCGGCCCATTCACCAGACAGATCCCGCCCTTCTCAGACTTCCCGTCCGGTCTGCACCGTATCCTCGATGGAGGGGTGTACTACCTCGACGGCGGTCTGGAGATCGATGGCAGAGAGATTGCACCGCTCGACCACGGCCAGATCAGGCAAGCGGCCCGGCAGATTGTGGCCTCTGGCGTGAAGGCCGTCGCTTTGGTTGGCATTTTCGCCCCCCTGGACCACGCCGGTATCCACGAAGAGACGTGCAAAAACATCATTCTGGAAGAAGTCCCTGGATTGGACGTCGTCTGCTCCCACGATATTGGCCCGCCCGGCCTCCTGGAGCGCGAGAACGCAACCATCCTCAACGCCGCGATCCTGAGAACGGCACAGAAGGTCACTCGAGGCTTCAAGCGGGCCATGGCTCGTCTGAGTCTCGGCTGCCCCCTATATCTCTCCCAGAACGATGGCACCCTCATCGACGCCGATACAGCCGCAGAATACCCCATCAAGACCTTCGCCAGCGGTCCGACAAACAGCATGACTGGCGCCGCATTTCTCGCGGGTCTCGACAAAGTCAAAGAGGTCACGACAGACCCCCCAGACCCCCCAGACGAGAAGGCGGTTGAGCCGCAAGTGCTCGTGGTAGATATCGGCGGCACTACAACAGACGTCTGCGCCCTGCTTCCCTCCGGTTTCCCCCGCCAGGCACCAGGTTTCGTCGAGGTCGGTGGTGTGAGGACGGCCTTCTCCATGCCGGAAGTCGTGTCGATTGGTCTCGGCGGTGGTAGCAAGGTAAAGACACACTCGGGTCCCGGCGACGTGACTGTCGGGCCCGGCTCAGTTGGGCACTTCCTCACGCAACAAGCGAGAGTCTTTGGCGGACAGACACTGACTGCGACGGACGTTGCCGTGGCTTCGGGCAGGGCGCGGCTAGGAAACGCGAGTCTGATGCAGGACGTGTCCCTCGAGACGATCGGCCAGGCACAACGGAAGATCAAGAAGATGCTCGAGGATGTGATTGAGCAGATGAAGGTCTCGGCGGCCCCCGTTCACGTCCTCCTCGTCGGTGGAGGTGCTTTGCTCGTCACGGAAGACCTCGGCGGCGTCGAAAGATGCATTCAGCCAGTTCACCAGGGAGCTGCCAATGCCGTCGGCGCCGCTATCGGAAAGATTTCCGGGGAGGTGGACGTCATCGAGATCCTCCAGGGCAGGGACGAAAGGGCCGTCGTTGCAGCAACATGTCAGAAGGCAATCGACTTGGCCGTCCGGAAGGGAGCTTCGGCAGAAGACGTAAAGATTGCCGAGATCAACAAGATGCCTCTTCAATACGTCGACAACGGCGCGATGAGGATACAAGTACGAGCAGTTGGTAAACTCGGCGTTCCCGAGAACCCAGTATCCGATACAACAGAAACCAACGGCGCCGTTTTGGAAGAGAAGCAGGAGGACGAGGCCGCAAAGGAGAATGTCCCCGATGCTCTGAAACCCACGACGAAGCCTTCACTCCTTTTAGACCTCGGTAGTTATCGTCCAAACGTCAAGAACGGCGTCTGGTATGTGTCTGAAGTTGATCTCGAACTCATCTCCACGGGCTGCGGCGTGCTCGGAACCGGCGGAGGCGGACCAACACATCACGAGTTCCTGAAGAGCCTGCAAGCTCTGAGAGCGGGTGAGCAGGGGAAGATGAGAATCATCTCGCCGAAATCCTTAAAGGACGACGACACGGTATGCTTCGGGTCATGGTACGGCACGCCTAGCGTCATCAACGAGAGGATTGCTGCGGGCACCGAGATCCCCAATGGTATCGACGCATTGACCAAGATCATGGGCAATAAATCGCTCGACGGCATCTTTATCGATGAAATGTGCGTTGCGTTCAGGTTCCTCCGATATCAAAAGCAGGCTGACGGAGAAATAGTGGCGGCGGCAACGGTCTGAGTGCTTTCCCGACAGGCGTCCACTACGACATCCCCATCGTCGACGGCGATGCCATGGGCAGAGCATACCCGACGATGTACCAAGGTAAGAAGACATGGCCATCATTGATAGCTTTGTACGAGGTCATCTCTGATCTCTTTGTGTGAACAGCGACCCTGAGCGTTTATGGGCACCCTCTGACGCCTTGCGCTCTTTCGGACGCCAGGGGCAACGTCTCCGTGGTGATGGTAAGCAACAATGGCCTTCTCAGAAAGACAATTCCTTACTGAAACAAAAAAACAAACAGAACACCGACACCCCCATTCGCTTGGAGCGCTTCCTTCGCACCGCGGCCATCGAGTTGGGCCTCGGTTGCGCAGTCTGCGCCAGGCCTTTGCCTGGATCGGCAATCAAGTCCCACGGCGTGCCCAACACCGTGTCTCAGGCCTGGTACCTTGGTCGCGCAGTTCATATGGCGAGAAGGACGAAGTCGAACTACATTGACGCAATCGTGAGTATTTCCAGAGGCCCCTCGCATGACGTTTCAGGCTTTCTTACTATTATACCCTATAGTTTGATGTCTGCGCCGGCAAGCTCCTCTTCACGGGCAAAATCGTCGACGTCAGGCGCTATGTAGGTGGAGGTTACACGATGGGAAGCGTCTTGATCGCCCCCCTTTCAGACGAAGATTGTGACGCAGATGCTCGACGGTCAAACGGTGACCGTCACATGCTCATACCCTTCCAGAATGAGTACTTGTATGCCGCTCTTACCGATTCTGAAGGATCAGAGGAGGATCGGAAGGTCGTTTGCACGGTGCCGGACCTCATATCGATCCTCGGACAAGATGGAGAGGCGATCGGGTCGCAGGACCTCCGCTACGGTTTGCGCGTTAATGTTATTGGTCTGCCTGCTCATCCCTTGTGGAAGACCGACAAGGGCATGGCGGTAGGAGGTCCGAAAGCATTTGGTTTGGAAATGCCCTTTGTCGGGGTCGGGGAGTACACGGAACCTCGGAGTGTCATTGACGAATTTGCATCATGAAAATCGAGGAGGAATTCCAAACAGAAGAAACTGTTTGTATGCAAACACTCCTTGCATAAATGCCAATACAATCACCAAGCAAAGAACGCGGATATGAAGAACGTTTGCTCTATGGCGCTACTGGAGATCCCAGAATGGCTTCTATCCTGGTATGAGAAGAGGTACGAAACTGAGCCCATAGAGAACGGCGATTCCTTCGGCGCAAAAGCTTTGTGTAAGCACGTCTTTGTCGATCCACCCTCGTCCTCGTCGTGAGACACATCCCACCGTTATGCGCTGCGTCGGGAACAGCACGCAACATCTCAAGCTGTGTACCAGCAATTGACCTTGCGCGTCAGCACTCCCTAGTGATGAAGATCGTCAGTACTCAGTCTCCCGCACATTGACCCGGCCTTGATGTTCAACTTACCGAGTCGACGTTGTAGTCGACGTGCTCGCACCAGCCGGCGCCCTCGTCATGTTTGTTCTTCGGCGTCCAGCTGCTCCAAGTACGGACACGACCATTCATCCTCGACTCGAACTTAACGGCGAAGAGCCTGGTCGTGAACGAGATCTTCAGCTCACCTCCGTCGGAGTCCTCGAGCGTCAGCTCGCTAGGCAAATCTTTCGGGCCGCCCTGCTCGTAGACATGACCTGAAGCGACGCTCCGCTCGTCTCCTCCGATACCGATCTCGAACACACCGATAGAGGCCATGTGCTGCAACTCGTTGTAGTAGACCGTTTCCCTGATGCGAACAACCCGCTTGGATAGGCTCGAGGTGTCTTTGATGGTCGGGGCATCGGCTTTCGCGTTGTCGGCGGACATACCACGGCGGAGCTTCTGAGGAACCGCCACTGCCCGGGCTGCGGGAGTGGCCTCTGGAGTCGAGCCTCTGGACACCCAGACTGTCTTCCAGATGTCGAGGGTCTCAGTGACGACGGCCGAAGCGGTTTCGGTCACCACGACGACAACAGCACCGCCGCTCTTGGATGAGGAAGAGGTGGTTGCGGTGGTGGTGCTGGTGGTTGTGGCCGAGGGCTCCCACCAGTGGACGACGGTCTTGGAGACAACGACCGTTGTGATATGTGTGCGCGTACGTCTACCGGTGGGACTCGTGGTGATGGCTTCGGTGGTTGAGGTCGAGAGGGTTGTCTCTTTGTCAGTGCTCGTTGAGGATGTGACGCCGTTTCCTTCGGTCGAAGTGCCGGGCGCGAGAGACGAAGAGGAACCATTTGTCACGGCGCTCGAAGATGCAGCGTTCGAGGGTGGGATTCCAATGGTAGAGGTCGATGAAGGTGTTTGAGTCTCGATACTTGAAGATTCGCCAGTCGATGCGCCAACGGTTGAGGACGAGGAAATAGTCTGAGTCTCGATACTTGAAGATTCGCTAGTCGATGCGCTGACGGTCGAGGTCGATGAAAGTGTTTGAGTCTCAAGACTTGAGGATCCTATAGTCGAGGCTCCAATGGTAGAGGTTGAGGAAGAGATCTGGATCTCCGTGGCTGAAGATCCAGGAATCGAGGTGCCAATGGTCGAGGCCGAAAGAGATTGGACTGACTCAGTAAGAATTAAAGAGGTCAGAGAGGCAGGGACCTCAGTAGCAGTGCAGGGAATGACAACTTCAAGATAGCTCATGCCAATGCTGGTGATGACGAGACTGTTGCCGCGCTTGAGGATGGAGTGGGAAAGAGATGGCTTGTTGGTGCTCTCGGAGAATTTGGCGGGACCGCCATCTGCAATTTTCATGGTTAGGTTTCTCAAGAGTAACTCAATGCTGATTATCGTGAGGACTCACTAATGGCATGCTTACCACTGCCATGACCTTGACCATCTCCAAAGGCCTGGCAGGTGTCAAGGAACAGAGTGACCGCGAGAAGCTGAAGGAGGCCGCAGCACCAGGCCTTGATAGACGGCGTGAAGGTGCCCATTGTTCATGCGTGTTGAGTAGATACAAGAGAAGAGGTTAAGATGGAAAACGGGGGGAGATGGCTTTTGAGGTGGAAAGGAAGAAGAAAGGTTGTAGTGGTGAAGGCTGTCTTGGGCCACGAGCAAAAGGAAAAGAGGCGAAGTTTTTGGCGGTGTTACAGTCACTAAAGAAGGAGCAAAATAAGCGAGGGCACCTTTTTTTAGTGGTGGAGTGAATGTTAGAATGAATGTGATCAACTTCATTGTCTATTTGTGTGTGGGACTTAAAAAGTTGGGATGGAAAGGCTGTAACCAAAGGGAAAGAGTGGCCTCTGTGGTTGCTCCTTCCGCATTCATCTCTAAAACGATGAGGATAATAGTAATGCCTACGACCTTTATGACCAACAAGATGATCCCCAAGTGACACCCCACGGGTACAATTCCAGCGAGTGTTGATGATTTCCGATATTGCTTATTGCTAACTAGATAAATAAGAACATTTGCTATCTATATATTATCTGGAAAGACAAATCTTCTAGGAAATCTAAGTGATTCACATAGCCTTGACCAAATCTCTTTAACCTGAGGTCTTCCACGCTATCGCTTCCTGTCAAATCGACCCCTTGGCATACGCAGTGACGCGCTAAGTGCGCGCAAAAGCAGCAGCAACTGTGGCGTAATAGCGTGACACAGATATTAGCCACTTTTAGGTGTAAATAATATATAGATCTATATACAGAGATTTCCAGATAGCTACACACTTAATATACTATTATTCTATACCTTATACTATATAATTTAATAATTAATAGTCTAAATATTATATATAATACTAATTAAAGCTATCTAGATAAATCTATAGTATTAAATTTACTCCTATATTATTAATATATAAGTTTATAGTAAACCCTCTATTACTAGTATTACTATAGCTTCTAGCTTCTTATCTATACTTAATAGTCTAGCTAATTAGCTTTTATAGTAGGATTAAATCTAGTATAAACTCTAGATAATAGAATTATAAAAGTATATTAACCTAGAAGATATAGAGAAAGAGGATCTTAATACTATTTTAAATACTATTTTAAGGAAGTTAAAGCTCTAGAACTATTTCTAGAAGGCTAACTTTTTAGTAGCTAATATCTAGAATACTAAAATAGGAGAATTATTTACTCTAGTATCTAGTATAGCTTAGCTAGAGTTAGAATAAGTAATACTAATAGAATCTAAGCTAATATAGTTCTTTAATAACTTAATAAAATAAGACTAGTATATATATATAATATAGCTATTAATATATAAGAATAAAATAAAGAATATTAAGGATTTATATAAGATTATAGTTTAATTTAAAGATTATATTTAAGAGATAGTTAACTCTAAGTACTAATTAACCTACTTTATACCTTAAAACTCTATTATAGATACTATTATCTATTTAAAAATAAAAGCTAGAATTAATAATACCTAGTAACTTAAAATAGTAAGAGTAATCTATATAAAAGTCCTTTAAGTTTCTTATAAAGAAAAGATTATAACTTAGAAGTTTATTACTAAGTAGGTTAATAAGTATAAGTTAGCTATATCTAAACTAAGAGTAGTTAATATAGTAGAGGGTAGTAAGAAGTTAGAATAGTTTAATAACTTTATCTATACTACCTATTAAACCTCTCTCTCTTTATAAACTATAATATATAAGTTAATCTATAAAAAGAAGGCTAATAATAGAACTTTAAAGCTTAATAATCTTATTAAAAGTATATAAGGTAAAATCCTAGAAATAGTTAATACTATAGCCTTAAAGTTATATATTATAAAGAATAGAGCTTTTAAACTAATAATAACTAACTTTCTAATCTATCTAGTAAAAACCTTTTAATTTTAAAGTAAGTTAAAAAAGAGATAACTTAATAAAGGGTTTAATAATTAATAGAATAAGTATAAGAAGGGAGTTAATAAGTATTAGATATATATAGGTTCTTACTACCTATTAAAGTGCTAGTATATCTTTATTAATAAGGTATCTAATAACTAAACTCTAAGTAAAATAGTTACTAACCTTATAAAGAAGTATTATAAAAGAGAATTAGTAAATAAGATTAACTATTTAAAGATCTCTATAAAGGATTAATAACTCTTAAAGTAATATAGAGGAAAGATAGAAGTTAAGAAGGTAGTATTAAGACAGAGCAGTGCAGACAGCCCAGTTTAGAGGGTGCCCAGATAGGTATATTAGTTAGTATAGTATAGCAGGACTTTTACCTTATTAAGGGCAGAGAGGAGGATAGAGAAGCATTATCAGTTAGTATCACCACAGTTTATCTTATTATTTAGAAGCTTTTATTACTTTTACTTAATAGTTTATATCTATAATAAGGTTATTATGCTTAGAGAGATCCTTTCCTTTATTCTAGGGCCTCTAAATATAAAGCTATAATATTATAATATTCCTATATAAGTATATAAGAGTATATAGTTTTATTATTTTTATTTTAAGGTTCTTAGCCTATTTTAATAGTGCCTAAAAGCAGATTCTTCTCTCTTAAGACTTCCTCTATAATGCTTAAAAGGGATATACTTTTATACTATATAAATAGGCTTATATTTAATATAAAACCATAATATATTATCCTAACCACTTAACAGAATATTAACTTTGCAAACTTAGCAGTAATAATAATAGACTTTATAAAATAATATTTAGAAGTCTCTTTATAGACCTAATCTAAGAAAGCACTAGGTATAATAGCTATATAGTTAGAGTTTTTAGATAGAAATACTTAAAACCCTAAAAATCCAGCTATAATAGCTTTAGACTTTACTAAATTAAAAAGTTTTCTCTCTTCTCCTTAATTCTTATAAAAGTGGAGCTAGTATCTGCTTTCTATAACCTAGAACCTAATAATTAGTAATAAAGTAATAAATTAATAATACTAGTTAGACTAATAAGCTTAATTAAGGGGATTTAGGCCCTATCTTAGTTACTATATAGTTAATATTTATAAAATTAAGGAAATTATAGTATTATATTACTTATAAGAAAGAATAGAAAAGAGTCTATAAACTTATAGATAAAATAGAGGCTATAACTACTTCTAGCCTATAATTTATAACTACTATCTAGAAAGAGAAGAAGGTTAAAGCTCTCTTTCTCTCTATCTACTTAATTATTATAGATTAAATCACTATATAACTCTTCTCTTTTATTATTAGATAATTTAAATATTAATAAACTTTAATATTAATACTAATATTAAATTATAATAAATTATATTAACTACTTTCTATACTATATCTAAGTAATACTCTAAGAAATCTAAGAGAGCTTTTAAAGTTAGTATATCTACTTTAAACTCTTCTAGCTCTAAGAACTATATTCTAGATATAGAACCCTTTAAGAGAGCTATATTTAAGAGCATTTAGAAATAAGCTCTTTACTCTACTACTATAAATAATAATAGATCTAAGAAGTCTTTACCTTTATAGTTCTAAAATACTAAGATTAGTTATTAGGTTTATACTAGTGAGGATATCTATAATAAGTATAAGAATTATAGAGATATAGCTCCTCTTAGGCTATAAAAAACAGGCCTAGGCTAGTAGCTAAATAAGATTATATCTATAAAAGCTATAGCTATATCTATTATAGAAGACTTAGTCTCTCTACTTACTATTAGTACTATAGAAGTAATTAAGAAACTAGCTAAAGCTATATAAAAGTAATATACTACTACTCTAATTATCTCTTATAGTCTAGAAGCCTCTAAGTTTACTAGTAATAATATTTCTAACTTCCTTAAAGATTACCTATCCTATACTAAGCTTTATAAATAGAATAAAGAGAAGATAATTATTCTAGTTAGCTAGTACTATATTAAAGCCTATTAGCAAACTTTTAAGAGTATTTCTACTTAATATAATAATTAGCTCTCTCTTAAAAATAACCTCTATAAGATATATAGTATTATAAACCTAAATACTTATCTAGACTTTAATAAGAAGCTTTAAAGCCTTATTTCTAGCTTAGAAATTAGTAATCCTAGATATATCTCTAAATTTCTTACTAAGGTTAGTAACTTTTAGAATAGAGCAGCTAAAAGGAGACTTTCTATACTATCTAATATAGAGATTAACTATATTATTTTTTACTACTTTTCTAAGCAGACTATAAGATATATTTTAAAGATCCTCTATAAGAATTACTAAAGTCTTCTTCTAGTCTCTTAGATCTAGATAGAGGTTATAATTACTAAATAGATTTAGTCTTAATAGATATATATATAACTATAAGGTATAGGAGAGAATATTCTAGCTAGTATACTAGTTACTATACTTAAGTATAAGCAATTAAGAGTATTATCTATAAAGGCTAAGTTAAAGGATAAGATAACTAGTACTCCTAACTAGAAAGCCTAAGTAGATAATCTTACTATCTACTTTAATAATATAGAGATTAAGCAGATTAGAACTAGGTATTATACTAATACCCCTCACTATAACTATACTATTAATAAAGTTAGTATATATACTACTAATATAACTAATATCTAGCCTATATAGAAGCCCTTATAGTATAACTATTATAGCAGTAACTCTTATAACTATAGCTCTATATATAGAGGATATAGCTATATACTCTTTAATCTAAGAGGAGATAGTTACTCAGATTCTATAGGCTTTAAATCTCACTACTAGCTAAAATCTCTAAGATTTATAGAGACTATTAACCCTAATATCTATTATATCTATAGTGAGAAAAGATATCTTACTAGGAATTATAAAGCTATTAGAGCCTTCTCTAATATAAAGTTATACTTATTTTATAAAAGCTACTAGTAGATTAGTACCCTATAAAGTTCCCTCTATATCTAGGTCTCTAATAAAGAGATTAATAAAGGCTACTAATAAGACTAATATAACCTAATAATTATTTCTTTTCTAATTCTTATAGCTAGTATAGATAAAACTAAGTAGCTAGAAGCTAGTATTCTTACCTTTTATAGATACTTTCTAAGCTTTTAGAGAGTTAAGTCCTAGCTTAAAAGCTATAAGCAGTCTAATAAGTATATCTAGTATACTATATAGGAAACTCTAAGGCTTCTAATTCCCACTTTAGCTATAAAGACCCCTCCTACTAGTATAATAATCTTAGATACTACCTATAATATTCTTAATATCTATATACTAGCTTCTAGTATTCCAGCTATAGTTCTCTCTATAAATATAGATATTAATACTATAACTAGATTATAAACTCAGAATTACTATATAATATCTTACCCTACTACTAGACCTAAAAAGAGGATCTATATTATAAACCTAAATATAACTTATTTTCCCACTCTACTCCTAGAGCCTTATATTAAGAAAGTTATAAATAAGAATAAGAATATTCTAGTTAATAATAGCCTCTTAGAAGCCACTAAGACCCCTTAACCTAAATCTTTTATTATAATATTAGAGAGCTAAATCCTCACTAAAGACTTATAAGCTAAGTAAGTAGATAGGAAGGTTACTATCTCTAAATCCTTTCTTTACTAGATCTAGTATAACTATAATAATATAGTCTATAAATATATAAAGCTAGTTATCTAGAACTACCTCTAGCAAAATAGCAATTAATAGCTAGATATATTTATACTTATAGAGAGAGATCTACTTAACTATATTATAAAAGCTCCCAGATTAAGTAGCTAGCTTATATAAGAAATTAGATATTAGAATAATATATAAGTAGACCTAACTCTTATATTCTAGTATAAAGCACTCTTATAGATAGAGGTTAGCACTATTAAAGCCTATATTTAAGTCTAAGTTTATAAAGAGAAGGCTATAGCAGTTTAAATACTTTATAAAGCTGCTATACTAGACTAAGAGCAGGGTTTAAATATAATCCTCTTTTATCTAGTATTCTATCTAACCCTCTTTTCTTTAACTAGTATCTTTTCTCCTTTTATAGATATAATCTATAGTTTCTAAGCCTTTATAAGCAGTCTAGCACTTTCTATCTTTAATTAATTACCTCTTTATAATATAGTAGGTATTAATATAATAGATATTATCCTATTTAGTACTTAGCTTAAGGAGAACCTTAATATACTAGTTACTTCTCTTAATAATTTAGTAAAATAACTATACTATATTATAGTTACCTACTAGTATAGAATTCTTACTATATAAGACTTTATTATACTATACTTCTAGGTTACTATAAGGATTAGCTAGTCTATATACTTAGAGCAGTATAGAATTATTAATACTAGTACTACTATTAATATTATCTCTGAGAAGTATATTAGCTATAATAGTATATAGAAGAGTATTATCTCTATATATCTTAGAGTTTAAGGCTTTATAGATACTTAAGCTATAATAACTTTTAAGAGTATAATAGTTAAGAATATCTATATTAGCAGCTATTATATATCTAATATCTCCTTCTTTATTAACCTATATAGTAAAATATCTAAGAATATAATTCTTAGAGCTCTATTTATTATATATACTAGGATAATACTAAAATACTTACTAACTTAGATAATTAGTATCTTTTAGGCTAGTAATTAGAAAATCTATACTCTTTTAATATTCTATACTTTAAATTCTACTAGTTACTTTACTACTATACTCTCTAACTCTGCTAGCTTCTCTTATACTTAGTAAGCCTATTTAATTTCTATAGAGGAGGGAAAATAGAAGCTATTACTACTAATTCTAATATAGTAGCTAGCTTAGTAATTATAGAAATTAATAGATAACTAAGTAAGAGTCTATAGTTATAGCCTTATAACCTAGAAGGCTAGCCTAGCTTATATATACTAAAAAAGGTAATACTAGTAGTAAAAGCTAATTTACTAAAAGATTTTAACTTTCTAGTTTAAGAGAAATTAGAGGAGGATAAAGAGGTTCTAGTAATATTTAATAAAGATAGTAATATCTTCTATATAGTACTTAAAGTCTCTCTTAAACAGGCTATTATACTAAGAATAGAAGCAATTATCTAGGCTATTTTAGAATTATAAGGATATACTCCTAGATACTAATTCTATAAAAATAAGTAATATTCTAACTATTATAAACTCTTTCTAAAAAAGTCCTATAAATATTACTACTAGAAAAAGAGAAAAAAAGCTAACTATATAGACTCTAACTATATATCTAGCTATAAAGTAGAGGAGGTTCTAGCACTTCTAACTAATATTTTAAGTAAATCTCTCTTTTTCTAAAAATAAAGTAGAAATAGAAACTAGCTAACCTATTAGTAGAAGAAAGAGCTAATCCTTACTAAGTTATATAATAGTACTAAGCTTATATTATTTAAAATAGCTAAGTACCTCCTTATATATAGTAAGGCTACTCTTTTTAGAAACTAGAAAACTGCTATTAGTATTTTTAATATAAGAGAATCTAAGTATACTAGAGCTCTTAGCTATATAGTTAAGGAATTTAACTCTATTATCTAGAAGTATTATAAAGAGTAAGTAGTATATAAGATTAACCTACTAAAATTTATAACTAATAAAAAGCTTTAGTAACTTCTCCTTTCTACTAAAATATATCTCTTACTCTTTATAAATCTTTTTAACTCTAAATAGGAAATTAGATTTAATATAGCTAATATCTAGATATACTATTAGTTCTATTAGAGAGAGAACCTCCTAGAAAAGGTTCTAATAAGAATCTAGAATAAACTAAGAACTAATTATACCTATAATAATACTCTACCCTTTATATATAGAGAGGTTAATATAATATATAAAATAAAAGATAAGAAAGTCTAGCTAGTTAATAACTTATCTTTTAATAGCTTAGTACCTAAAAGAGATCTAGAATAAAAGTTAAAAGCCTAGATAAAAATAAAAGAGAACCTTAGATTAGTATTAGAAAGCACCTTTATAGATCTTATCTAACTAAAGTTTTTAACTATTTCTAAGAGAGAGTAACTTATAGTAAAATAACTTAATAAAATCTTAGTAATAGTAAACTATCTTAATCTAAAAGAGAAGAAGCTTCTCTCTAAAGTCTTAAATAATAGAAAAAAGGCTCTTATATAGAGTTTTAAGTATTATAGATCTATTTATCTATCTATAGCTCCTCTATAAGTAATTAGAGTTATCCCTTATAAAGCTTAGTAAGTAAGAAGCATACTAATTCTAAAAGCCTTAGAGAGCAATATAATAATAATCCTAAAGGATAAGCTAAAAAAGAGTATCCTTAAATAAAGCTATATAGCCTATTAGAACCCCTTCTTTCTAGTTAGAAAGAAGAATAAAAAGATATATCTTATTAACTCTATAACTAAGATTAATACTATTACTCTATATAATATAGCTTTACCCCTATTTAGTAATAAGTTCTTAGAAGACTTTATAATATATTAGCTTTTCTTACTATTAGATCTCTTCTCTAGATATAACTAAGTCCTACTAGATCTATATAGTTATAATATTATAACCTTTATAATACTAATTAGCCTCTTTTAGATATATACTCTGCCTTAAAGAGCTACTAATTTTATAGCCTAGTTTATAAGAGTTATAATATAAATCCTATATAACCTAATTCTAACCTGCTATAAAGCTTTTCTTAATAATATAGCTATTAAAAGCCCTATCTTAAAGTATAATAATAAAGAAGTTTCTAGTTACTCTAGACTATATAGATATATCCTAGAATATATCTAGAATATTAATAAGATTCTTATTAATATTAAGTTAGCTAGCTATATTATTACTATTAAGAAATTATAGTAAGCCTAGTAATTTATTACTATTATAGGGTATATTTATAGCATTAATAGCTAAAGGCTAGAGAAATTAAAGATTATTAAGATTAGAAAATTAGAGGTCTATAATAACCTCACTAACCTCAGATCCTTTCTTAGTATTATAATATTCTATTATATTTAGGTTTAGGGATTTTCAGCTATAGCTAGACTACTTATAGCACTCTTAAAGAAGAACACTCTATTTAAATAAAACTAGCCTTAATAGTTAGCTATAAACACTCTTAAAAACTAACTTACCTCTACTTTTATTCTTATTAAGCTTAATTATAGCACTAATATAGGTAAAATCTATCTTATAGTTAATACTAGCAGCCTTAGCTAGAGCACTATTCTTAGTTAATATATTAATAGTAAGCATATAGTTTCTAGATATAAGAGTAGCTTATAGGCTAGTATAGAGCTAAACTATAATACTAGAAAGAAGGAGTTAAGGGGTATATTTAAAGCCCTTAAGTAAGTTTACTTTTATCTCTATAGTTACCACTTTATACTAGAAATAGATACTAAGACTCTTATTACTTAGCTTAATAGCACTATTTCTAATCTGCCTAGAGCTCTTATTATCTAATAGATCTTATAGATTTATATATTTAACTTTAAAGTTAAGTATCTATCTAGAAGCTAGAATATTATAGCTAATAGATTATCTTATAAATCTAGCAAACTATTAGATAAGCTTAACTAAGATACTAAAAGAAAAATTAATAACTAGATTAATAAGTAAATCTTCTTTATAGACCTAATTACTATCTCTTTTTTTAATAAAGCATAGATAGATAGAGATAGAGTTTGCTCTACTAAAATCCTTATTACTAAAGTTAATAATATTCTATAAGAGTTTCTAAGACTTATAGATATCTCTAATATTATACTAGATAACTCTTTATACTAGAATTACTATTTACACTAAATTACCTATTATTTTAGTATCTTAAAACAGCTAGATAGAATTAAGCCTAGTCTATACTATAAGTTTAAGGAGGAAGCTAGAAAATTCTTTCTAAAGAATAAGTTATTATTTATATATCTAAGTATATATAAGCCTACTCTATAATAAGTTATAGATAATTTATAGACCTAAACTAAGCTTATTATAAAAGTATACTAAGAGAGTAAGTATAGGGGATATAATATAGTTATTAAATAGTTAGCAGAGCAGTATTACTAGTATAGCCTCTATTAATAAGTTAGTAAATAAGTCTAAACTTATAAAGATTATTAGAAGTATAGGCCTAGATATATAGATAACTCTTACTATTTCTTAGCACTCTTAGAGCTGCTATTTACTTATATAGTATTAAATATATAAAAGGTTAGCAAATAGGATATAGTTAAAGCCTAGTACCTTCTAACTAGATAGGTAGAGGCTTAGTAGATATAGTAAGCTAACTCTCACCTTATTACTAAGTTTATATAAGAGGATATTATTTATTACTATAAGCTCTATAATATACTTATTATTAATAGAGGCTCTAAGAATAAGAGCATAGTTATTAAATTTAACTGTAAATATAGGCTTAAGTGAAAAGTCACTGCTATCTATAACCTATATACTAATAGCACTATTAAAGTTAACTATTAGACTATTATATATACTCTTACTACTTAGATAAAGAATATAAATAAGAACTTCTAGCTATCCTTCTAAGCCACACTATTTACTAATAGGACTTCTATTAGAGCCTTAACTAGCTATAGCCTCTTCTACTTACTCTATAGATATAAAGCTATAACTCTAATAGATATATTTATACTAACCTAGAAAGTATTAATATAGAACCAGGTAATAATACCTAAAAAGGAGCTTCTTATATAGATAAGAGCTTTTAAATAGCTTAATAAAAACTATGCTACTATATAAAAGATAATTATAGCCTAGTATAAGCATATTATAGATAGGTTTAATTAC
The DNA here is from genome assembly GCA_036785495.1 of Colletotrichum neosansevieriae. NCBI lineage: Eukaryota > Fungi > Ascomycota > Sordariomycetes > Glomerellales > Glomerellaceae > Colletotrichum > Colletotrichum neosansevieriae. Next base: position 42,365 of record JAVHLV010000150.1, on the reverse strand, counting down.
TAGAAACACTATATCTTATATAGCTAAGAATTAGAAGTAGATAACCTTATTCTAGTATTTAATATTAAATAGTATATAGATAAGTCTTTAAATACTAAGCTTAATTACTATTAGAAAGGCCCCTTTAGGATTTATTTAAAGGCCTCTAATAACGCTTTATATTAGTTTAAGACTTTTATAGAGAAACCCCTTTATAGGTTAACTTATACTAGAAACTACCTAAAGAAGTTTATTAAAGCTCTAGAAGGTTTTTAGAAACTAGAAAATATTAACTAATATAGACTTAACCTTATAGACTAACTTAGTAAGATTTACTCTACCTATAGTTACTTCTACTCTAATAAAAGTAATAAAGAAGAAGCAAAGAAACCTTTCACTAACTTTAATAATACTAACTCTCTATTAATAAGCAATCCAGATAGTAATATTCTATAACAGATCACATACTTAGTAGTATATTTATAGGCTCTAAAGGAGGCTCTTAACTAGATAAGAGTAATATAGAAACTTTATATAGAGCTTTAGCTATTTAATCTAGTTAGAAATAGTTAGTATACTAAGATAGGAGATAACACTATATAACCTGCTAGAATTAGCCCTACTATAGAAGATTAGACCCTTTTATATCTATAATAGGTAAGACTTATACTCTTAGAGAGACTTACTATACTCCCCACCTTAATTACTTAACTATAATTCCCTAGCTTAGTGTTTTAGAATAGACTTTAGAAATAATACTAAGACTAGCCTACTTATACCTATATTATCCTGCTTACTATATAAGTCCACCCTTATACCCTTATAGTTCTAATCTTACTAGTAATAGTAGTATTAAGCCTAAATACTATAGTTATATTAGAAATTATACTACTAAGATTACTACTATACTTCTAGTAAGTTCTACTATATAGAACCTATTAGAAGCATACTATAACCTTTCTGGTAATTAGTATACTCTATTTCTCTCTATTACTGCTTAGGTATTTCACACCTTATTCTAAGAGATCCCTCTTTGCAGCCTCTTATCTTAACTAAATAGCCTCCCACTTTAAGCACTAGGTTCCAGCTTACTATTACTTAAAGAGTCTTTAAGTTATAGTTTAACTTTAATAGTTTAGCTATACCTATAATATCTAGCTAGTTATTTTTTATATTACTATTCTAGATTAGACTTTTATACTTAGTATTCTAAGAGAAGTATATCTCTATATAATATTATATTATTTTATATTATCTATCTGCTCTTCTTTAGTTTCCACTCCTATAGTAATTATTTATCTATTTTATATTTATAATAATATTCTTACTTTTAAATTAACTCTTTGCTTATCCTCTTATATAACTATAGTCTTATATAGGTAGTTAGATTAGTAAGTTTTCCTAGCTATAAATAGTTATATTACTAAAGAAACTAGAAATAAAGAAACCCTCCTATCTATATTTTAAGGTGCTCTACTATATTAGAAAAGTATTATTATAGCTAGTTAATTTTACCTAATTTACTAAGACTTTAAGTAATTTTTCCTAGTTCTTTCTAATTTCTCCTATATTATTTTATATAGAGTATATATATTAAAGTATTTTAAAACTAAATAAAAAGGATTTTATTTATTAACTTATATTTTTAGGTCTATAAGAACTACTATATATATAGAATATTATATTAGTTCTTCCTTTTTCCCACTCTTCTCTTTTAAATCCTAGTTAGAATTTTAACTTGCTCCCTCTTATTAGAAATAGAAATATCTAAATCAGCTAGAAGGTAACTAGTAAGAATAAATAGTAACCTAAACTTATACTCCTTTAACTAAGTCTTATAGTACTCTATTATAGTTCTAAACTCTAGATAAGTTACTTTAAACCTCTCTATAATCTGCTAGTTAATCTAGAACTAGGTAACTACTTCCTTAAATTTACTACTCTATTACTCTAGATTACCTATACTATAACTAAAAGCCTTATAGTTTCTCTTAGAGTTAAAGAAACACTTAGAATCTTATTTATAGTAAAAACAGTTAGTATAAGTATTACTAGATATACTTATATACTTAAAGTATAGCTTATAGATCTAAGCTCTAGTAGCTTTATTATAGAGAGAGTAAGTATACTACTTATAACTACTATAAGAAACTATATTATAACCTCTATTAGCTTAAATATAGAAGCTATAGCTAATCTTAGATTTATTAGAATTAATTATCTTTGCTAGCTAAAGTTTAAAGGTATCTATAACTACTAAGGTGATAAAGATATATCTATAAAATAGTAGTTTCTTTTCTATTATACTCTAGTAATAAAGGCTAGTATAAGCCTCTTAGAACTAATAAATAATAATCTTATAGTTATCTAAAAGCAGGACTTTTATATAGAAGTCTACTTTTTAGTATAGCTAGGAAAGCTCTAGAAGCTTAAATAAGTACTATATAAGGGATATTATAACCTATATAAAAAGGTTAGCAAATATATAAAATAAAAGCTAAAAGAGTAAGTCTACTTACTATAAAGGAGTTAATAGAGAGCTTAATATATAGAGAGAAGTTATAGTCTCTCTTATTAAAAACTAGTTTATTTATAAGAAGCTAGAAGATATACTTTCTTAGCTAAGTTAGTATATAAGGATTATTAGGATTTCTAATAAAAGCTATAACTAATAAGTATTAAAAAAGGCTTAAGGTTATACTTTGTAAATATAAAAGAGGGATTACTATTTCTATTATATTATAGAGAAAGGAGAAAAAGCTAGAAAGAGCTAGAAGAAGGTCTAGTTATATAATCTAGTTATTCTGCCTCCTACTAAATTATTTACTTAAAGGGTTAAGCCTTTCTTATAGTTAAGATTAATTAGATAAGAAAAGAAGTTAACTCTTATAACTATCTCCTCCTACTACTTATTCTTATTTTATCTCTTTATTCTAATTAGTTAATAATTAGTAACTAGTAGCCTGTTCTCTTTAACCTATATATAAATAACTACTTTATTTCTCTTAATATAAATAGATTTAACCTATTAATAATTAATTTAGTATTATAGCTTAACTTAATTTATATTCTAAGCCCCCTTTATAGATATTTAAGTATAAATTTCTGCTCTAATCTATACTTACCTATATATAACCCTCTCTTTATAATATTATAAACCTTTACCCTCTTATACTACTTATATAACCTTCTCCTCTTACTAAAAGCTTTAATTAAGTCTATAATTATCTCTATTTACCCTATCCTTAATAATATCTTTATCTAAGAGTTCCCCTACTAAGATTACTAATATCTAGGTTAAGGAGGTGTTTCTTATTACTATTTTAGAGAAGTTTTCTCAGAAATAAGATAAATAGAATAATAAGCTCTTAGAAACTATAGTTATATCTACTAACTTTACTCTCTTTAAAAGAACTTTAAATATTCTAGCTATAAGAATTAATAAGTAGCACTTAGCTATATAAGTACTTTCTTTTTACTCCTAATTTCCTCTTAAGCTAAATAAGAACTTTAAATATAAAGAGCTCTAGTAGCTTTATCTTAGCACTCTTATAGCTTAACTCTATATTTATCTCTAATAGTTTTAACTTACTAGATTTTAATAACTAGACTAGATTAAAGGGAATAAAGGAAAGCTAGCTACTATAGTTAACTTATTTAATCTATAAGAAACTATTTAAACTAAGACTTTCTCTTTAGTCTCTAATATAGAAACTAGTTTTTAACTTCTCACTTATAACCTTTTTAATAGAATTAGCCTTATTAAATAATATTATATCTCTATTAATACTAAAATTAAAAATAGTAGAGCTACTATATAGAAAAGCTAGCTTACTATACTTATTCTCTAATCTCTAGCTAAGAAAAGTACTAATAAAGAGGTAGTCTTTTACTCTATCTTACTTATTAACTAACTTTTAAGCTTTTTCTATTTCTATAATAACTTCTAGTATAATAAAAAGGTAGAATTATATCTTAAAACACTAATTAGATCTATAATAGCTATCTATAAGCCTCTTAATAGTATAATATCTATCCTTAAATACTTAGTTAAAGTTATCTATATACTCTAACTTTAAGAAAGGTAGCTATAGATATTAGATATATTCTGCCTTAAATAGCTTTACTATTATATATAACTAGAGTTAGCTAAGTACTAGACTAGTTCTTCCTTTAAAGGGATCTTTAATATATAGATAAATTAAATTACTTCTAAGTTTTATAATAGAGATTTAAAAGCAGATAGTATAATCTTTCCAACCCTATTAAGAACTACTAATAAGACTAAGTATATTAAAAAGATTATCTCTCTACTATATAATAAGAAGATTTAAAAGATAATTTATACTTAGAACTTTATAGTCTCTAACTCTATATTTATAAATAGATTAATCCTAATATAGCTCTATTTTAGATATTTTAAAACGCTTAACCTTAACTCTAAAATATCTATACTTAATATTTAAGTTATAAGAGCTTTTATACCTATTAATATACCTATTAAGCTTCTTATAAACCTAAATCTAAGTCTATCTAAGAACTATAATATTAGAATAAGAGATATTATTAATAATTATCTTATAGTTAATACTATATAAAACCACACCTACTAGAATAGAATTATTACTACTATATACTAGAAAAACAGATAGATAGGGGAGAGAGCCTTTAATCTTTATAATAATAAGCCTTTCCTTTATCTAGGCTATAGCTCTTACTATATTAATAACTCTAGATAACTAATCTATATTAATAACCCTTATAATAGCCTAGAACTCCTAGTTATAGGTCTAGCTAGTAATCCGGGACCACTAAAGAATAAGATAGAGAAAAAGAGAGCACCTAATTAGTATATTAAGTTAAGCTAGAATACTATACTATCTTTCTAAACCTAATTCTACTATAGATTTAATATAACTAGAGGATAGGCTAAGTAGCTACTATTAGTTACCTAATACTACCTCACTTATCTCTATAATATTTAAGGGAAACTAGTAACAGAGATCTATCTTAAAGTAGAAGAGATATATTATCTTACTAAGTTTAATATATATAGGTTAGGTAAATATATATAAACTCTAGAAAGATAAGTTACCTAGTAGATAAGAATAGTACCCTCTCTTAGTAGATACTAGATCTTAATATTATTAATTATAGATATCTATTATAATCTATTTACCTAGTTAGATATTACTATCTTTTATATTTAGTATAGTAGTAACTACTAGATAATAATAATAGTAAACTAGAAAAGGGAAACTACTTACTATACTAATCTAATTTAGAGTAGAGATTTTAATAAACTATTTATAGAAGCTATAGAGAACCTCTCCTAGTACTATAAGCTTCTTAGAGCTCCTATTAATATTTATACTCTTCTTTAAAAAAATACTATAGTTAGATCCTAGCTTTAATAATAGAATTTATAGATATATAGTCTTAGAGTAGTAAATTAGATTAGAGCCTATATTTATAAAGGTATTATTAATAGTATAGTATTAGTAGTAGCTATAAAAGGAGTAGCAAAAAGGAATTAATTCTAAATTATTACCTAGTATATCTTAAAGATTACTACTAAGTTTATAAAATACTCTATACTTTATAATAATAAACCTTTATAGATATCTTAGATAAACCTCCTTATAGCAGAGTTATATAGTAATACTAGTAAGATATAGCTTCTAGCACCTAGAATACTCTCCTTTCTACCTCTTTCTAAAATATTAAGGCTTTCTATAAGAACTTTTACCTCCTATTATATAGAAAGCTAGGTTAATAAGCCTAATAGCAGGAAACCTACTCCTTATTACCCTAGCAGAGCTAGCTTCTATACTATTATAGACCTAGACTTACTAGCTTTTAGTCTCTATAGTACTCTACTACCTTCTAGTAATAATAATTCTAGCCTTATAAATCTAGGTTTAACCCTATCTAACCCTTTTATTTTACTAGCTAGACTACTTAATACTAGATAAAATATAACCCCTTTATACTTTTCTACTCTAGCACTATACTAAACTATTATTACTAGAGAATATCTCCTATATCTAGCTTTATCTAATATCCTTAAGCCTATCTATAATAGCTATAAGAACTATATTATAGAGTAAGTTAACTACTAGTAATAGATTAAAGATAATATCTTTAAGAGTAACTATAGCTACTACTTTTTATAGCTATCTAGTTAGTATAGTTAGAGATAATATAAGCAAGGTTTAGATTAGAATAAGGCTTATAAGCTTATAGAAGATAGGCCTAGATAAAGAAGACTAGAATAGTATAACTATAAAAAGAAGTAATTAGGTCTATAATAACCTAGAAAGAGTAATTAGGCAGTATAGAAAGTATCTTTTCCTTTATAAATAGTAGCTTTTATTTATATAATTTTTCTTTAGTATATAGTCTTTCTTATAGAATATTAAGGTAAGATTATAGAAGATAATTAAGATAGAGTAGTATAGATAGCCTAGTTTAGAGGGTACCTAGATAGGTATATTAGTTAGCATAGTATAGTAGGACTTTTACCTTATTAAGAGCAAAGAGGAGAATAGAGGAGTATTATTAGTTAGTATCACCACAGTTTATCTTATTATTTAGAAGCTTTTATTACTTTTACTTAACAGTTTATATCTATAATAAGGTTATTATACTTAGAGAGATCCTTTCCTTTATTCTAGGGCCTCTAGATATAAAGCTATAATATTATAATATTCCTGTATAAGTATATGGGAGTATGTGGTTTTATTATTTTTATCTTAAGGTTCTTAGTCTGTTTTAGTATTTACTATAACTTATATCTATAAGTTATTTAAATTAGTACTTTTAGATTTAGGCTTAATAGTTTATATCTTAAATAACCTTAAATACTTTAAAACTCTATATAGTATTTATAATAAAGATTTTATTTTTATAGAATCTAAACTAATACTAATTAAAGGTTATAGATCTATAATAGTAAATATTATTAAACCTAAAGGTTATCTAGTAATACTATACCTCTTTAATACTATTTACTATAATATTATAGTAAGTAATCTTATATTCTATAAATACTTAAAGAAGAAAGGTATCTACTAGAATAATAGACTAGATAACTACTACCTTTAATAATAAGATAGTATATTTATAGCTAAAGTACTTAATATCTATAATTAATATATTTTTAAGTATATATTAGAGAAGCCTTAAATAGTATTCTATAATAATACTATTCTAATCCCCCTATAATATAATACCTATACCACTTTAATAAGAAGAAAGCTAAGAAAGAGCACTTATAGTAACTAGTATTCTTAGCTTAGCTATATAGGAGAGGCTATAATATACTATCTAGAGGCAGTAATATATAGTATAAGAGTAAAAGGCAGAATATCTCTAATAATAATAGACTATAATATATATAGTCTTAGAAAGATAATTTAATAAGTATAATAAATACCTAGAAAGTCTATTATAACCTTAATACTAAAAAGATAAATAGTTCTAGACTTTTACTTATTTAAATAAAGATATAGAGGCTTTATAACCCTTCTACTCTTTATAAACTAACTATTAGATTATACCTAGAACTACTACCTTAAAGACTACTTAACTAGAACTTTAATAAAGGTGTTTACCTAATTTATTAACTTAGTTAAAAGGGAGTTAAAAGTTATAATTAAAGCCTTTAAATATAATAATAAAATCCTTAAATATCTAGAGGTAGAAAGCTTTATCTAGATAATAGGTATTTAAATTAAACTATGAGTGCTAAATATATAAGCTTAAAATAGAAGAGGAGAGAGGATTATAATAGTTATAAAAATAAAGGCTAGATACCTTTATTTATTATTAAAGCTCCCCTCTTACTTATAGCTAGAGATCTATATAGTAGCAATTTATATATATAACTATACTCTATTATAGTTAAGAGGCTAAAAGACCCTATATAAACTTCTATACTAGTCTATAAAGAGTAATACTACTATACTAGATATCTCCCACCTATAATAATATAGTTATAAAGTATTTACTTTAACTATATAAGCTTAACTTTATAAGAACTAGCTTTAGCACTTTAACTCTAAAGCTTAGATTAGATATCTTATTAGCTATGCTTTATTAAACTCCTACTAAGTATAGTACCTAGTAAAGTAAGAAGTTATTACTATAAGAGATATTAGATTTAATAAGAGTATAAAATTTAGTAATAATATTAATAAGTAGAAGGATAACTTTTAGGAAATAAACTAGAAAGAGATATATAACTACTATAATAATATTATTAAGTTAATAAAACTATAATAGATACTAAACCTAGATAATACTAAGAATAATAAAAAAGCTAAATAGTTATTATTAATTAATCTAATAGAGACTAATAAGGTTAATATACTAACTAAGTTCTAGCTATAAAATAAGTTTAAATATTTCTAAGCTTAGTTCTAACTTATTACTCTACCTTAATCTCTACTCTTATTATTTTTCTAAGTAATAGGGGATCTTAAGGTAAAAAGAGAAGGGATTATTACTACTAAATCTGAGAAATTTAGGATTAATTTAAGAACTTTCTATAAGATAGTATTTCTAGCTAGTATAAAGCTAAGCAAATTAATTAAGTAGTAAGATAACCTCTATCTATACTTATAGTTTAGCTAACCTGGAGCTAGTAAGGAGTATAACTAGGTATTAAGCCTTAAAGCTAAAAGCTTCCTACTTAGTTTAATAATATTAAATAATTCTACTAAGAATAGGTTAAAGAGGTATTTAAAAGGAACCTATTAGAGGGATTTGCTATTATTACTCTTATTTTATAGCTAACTAGCTAGTTATCTATTAGGGGATAGGTTTAGAGAAGCTAAAAAATTATATCTAAATAGTTATAAACTATTAAATTTATAGGTTAAAGTGCCTAGTATAATAGTATAAGGTTATAAAGTTCTTAGCTGCTACTAGATATATATCTATAAGCTAGATAAGTATAAAAAACTTATTAAAGTTAAAGTAAGACTTATTATTAGAGAAGATTAATAGCCTTATAATCTAAGCGATATCTATACTACTACCTTAGCTAGTATATCTTTTAAGACTCTTATTATAGTTATAAACTAGTTTAATATAAACCTCCTATAATATAATACAGTTAATACTTTTATTTATACTAATCTTAATAAAGAAGTCTATATAGAGATAGTGCTAGAATATTAGAAGAGCAGATATATTCTAAAGTTACTTAAAGCTCTCTATAAACTTTACTATTTACTACTCCTATAGTAATAATACTTAGAAATAAGTCTTATAGTAAGTAGGTTTAAGTAAGTAGCTAGTAAAAACTACTACTAGTATAATAGTAAGATCCTATTCTTCTTCTATATTAATAACTATATATTTATATACCCCCCTTTTAAAGAGATTAAGGTAAGATAGCTAATTAGTAAACTCTAACTATAATACTACCTTAAAAGAGAGAAGGATATTTAGTGGTTTCTAGAAATTAAGATTATTTAAGATTAATATAGATATAAACTATAGCTTTTATAGTTATTTTTTTTTAAGAAGCTATTAAAACTCCTAGATAGTAAATTAATAAGAGACTATAAGACTCTAATAGTATAAGAAAAACTTCTGCTTTATAAAGGAGAGGTAATAAAGGCTAATATTATAAAATACTAGTAAAAGTAGGATTACTACTATATACTATAGTAATAATAAGATCTAATATCTTATTTATAGTTAGTAGACTTACCTGCTTTAACTAAAACTCTAGGCCTTATTACTAATATACTACTAACTATATTATTTAATACCTTATATAAATAAAGGAACTATGCCTGGAATATAGAGTTTTTAAGGGATTAACTAAAGGACTTAAAGTTATATTAGATACTAGTTTCACTAATAATATACTAGACTATAAGAGCTTCTAATTCTTTATAATAAAGCTCTTTAGAGGGATAATATTATAGAGGGTAAATAAGCAAAATATAGTTACTATATTAACTATAGAGATAAAGCTTCTTACCCTCTCTTAAATAGTAAAAGAGAAACTATTTATAAGTTAACTTATTACTACTCTATAAGTCTCTCTCTTAAATAATAAACTACCTAAATTTATAGGTTTTATAGCTACTAATATACTAAAAGTTATAATCTAGTATAATAACCTATAAACTATAAGCCTTATTATAAAAGAAATATTCTAGCTATAGATAAAACTCTACTATATTAATATCTATAACTACTAGTTATAATAGGAGGTTATAGAAGGGTATATTAAGGTTATCTATACCCCTTTAGCTAAACTAATAGCTAATAGACTTATAAAAGCCCTCTTATAGTAGTCTTATAAGAGATTTATTACTTAGTTAGGCCTTATTAATAAGTTATAAATAATTATAAAAGTCTAGAAGAGAGAGGAGTTATAAGATACTAATAGTGATATTAGGCCTGGATTTAAGTAGGCCTAATACCTAACCTGAAGGGGTAACTTTAAAGTTGCTATATTAGCTAAATTAATATGCTAAATCTATCACTAACTGTAACGTTATACCTATATAAAAGAGAGGGCATTATGCTAATATTTAAGCCTTTAAGTGTGCAGTTTACTAGGAACTTTATTTATATAAGATTGAGTTTTCTTTGCCTTCTTACTATTATATAATAACTCCTCCTTAGAAGCTAATAATACCCTTATAAGCTAAACTAAATAACTATAAAAGAAGTAATACCCCCTCTATATAATAATCCCTCTTACTAATAAGATTTTTAAGTTAGTGCTGCTTAAATAAGTCTATTATTGCTAACTTTCTAGGTATAGTTTATAAAGCCTTAAATTAAATAAGAAGACTAAGTTATAATACTATAATTAAGGGCTAAGGGCCTGAATACTTTATAATAACCTATAAATAATACTGGGAGATAATACTAGAGAAGGTATTATAAGATAGGTAAATAATAGGGTTATAAAGTTATTAGTAGGTATATAGGATATTAAATAACTTTATATTAAATAGATATATTTAGATAACCTTAAATATACTAGATTTAAAGTGCTTTGGAGTTAATTAGTAAACTTAGCTAGTTATGCTAAATTACACTATATTATGCTATATTATATTAAAACTAAAGGGGCGTGTTAAATTAACCCCTTAGTATATACAGTAACGTGCTAAGTGTGTGTAAAAGCAGCAGCAACTATAGCATAATAGCGTGACACGGATATTAGCCACTTTTAGGCGTAAATAATACATAGATCTATGCGCAGAGATTTCCAGATAGCTATACACTTAATACACCATTATTCTGCACTCTATACTATATAATTTGACACTTCCCTCCATATAGAGTCTCTCAGTAACAGCCCGCTAAGCAAAAACCCTTGCTCTTGCTTTATCTCTATTGAAAATCGCAATCTAGATATATTATAACAAAGTTTTAGGACTCTTATATTAGTAATCTCCTCCTCCTTTATTAGATACTTTATCTTATATAGGTATATAAGGAGAGCTAATATAATACCTAGGTATTATAAGCTAGGATAAGGTTATAGTTAGAATAAGAAATTAAGGCTCTATAAGGAGGCTTAGTGGGCTAGTTAGAATAGTCTAAAAGATAACTCTAATAGTAGAGAGGTACTAGATACCTACTAGGAGCTCTCTAAATAGGCTCTAGCTCCCACTCTTAGATTTAGAGAGGCTAGAGAAGAATATTTAACCTTAGTTATACCTATCTATACTAACTTTCTCACTTTATACTATATACTTATAATATATTCTTCTCTCTATCTATCTTAATAAGGGTATAAACTATTAAAGTAGTATAATATATAATAATAATACCTATTTAAAGATTTCCTAGAGGGTTAAACCTACTACCTAGAAGCTCTTTTATAGAATAGAATCTCCTAAATAGTTAAACTTAAGATAAGATACTATAGAATAAAATATCTTCTAAGTAGAATAATAAGTAAAGTACTAGTAATTTACTAGTTAACTAGTTAATAGAAGCTAAATTAGATTAACTTATTAAGGAGAAGGAAAAGAAGATCTAATTAAAATATAAATAAGAATATCTAGAAGCCTTAAAAGCTAGCTAACTCTTAGTTTTAGTAGACTTTACTACTACCTACTAGGTAGTTATTAGCAGCTCTAAATTAAAAAAGTGCTAATTAGAGCTTTAGGAAAAATATCTCTCTACTCTTAAATATAAGAGAGATACTTAGACTAATTATAATTAGTTTATATTTAATCTTAATATATACTTCTTTATAGATAAAATTACTACTAATATAAAATAGATACTATATATTACTAGGTGCTTAGAGGGTTTAGTAGCTAAATAATAGACTTTATATCTCTTAATAAAATATAAAAATAAGATAAAGGATATTATATAGATAGCTATAAAAAACTAGCTAGCTTATAGTATAGCTAATAAGGAATCTTAAACTCTTAGTATATAAACTTAGCTTAAATAAGCTTACTAATATCTAAAATAGTTCTATTAAAGCTTTATTAATTATTATAAGGAAATTAAGGTAGAGGGCTTATATTAATAACTAGAGGAGATCTAGGTAGCTAATATAGTAGTATAGCTAGACCTAAAACTTTAATACTATATAATAGTAAATAGACTACTATTCTTTTAACTTAACCTTAATACTAGAGTAAGGAATGCTAAGCTTATAATTAACCTTTAATCCTATAAGGTACTAATAAGAGACTAGATATCTAATTCTAGAATATAGTAATAGGAAGCCTGAAATATAACTTAGAATTGCTATACTAGGAATTTAAATAATATTATCTAAGAGAACTAAAGCAAATCTAACTAGAACCTAACTAGAAACTATCTAGAATAACCTAGAGATATTTAAGATTTTAGGAAAGAAACTATTTACTATAGCTATAGTAAGAAAGGGTATATCTTACTAAGATATCTATATTATAAGAAATATAGTTATCTCTAATGGAAAGGAAGATTTTATCTAAGTAAATAACTACTAGATAATAACTAGGTAACTATTTATATAATCTAATAGAATATAGTATAGCTATTTTATATTAAGGTAATTATATAAGTTTAGGTTATAGATAGCTAGAAGATAGAAACTATACTTATTAATAACAGAGCTAATAAGAATATTATTAATTAGAAGCTAATATCTATAACCTAACTAAAACCTACTAAGCTATTACCCCTTAAGGGGATATAGGATTTAAAAGGTTTTAATTATAATATATATAAATTAGTAACCTATATAAGTAATATAGTAGATATATAATAAATAGTATTATATAATTTTAGGGTTAGTAAGGGAGATAGCTATAATACTATTCTAGGATTATCCTAGTACCTTATAGAGAAATTTAATCTTAATTAGAGGGAGTTAGGCTAAACCTTTTCCCTAACTAAGAAAAGTATTTATCTTATTATTATAGTAAAGGAATTAAAGTAGGTATAAAATAAAGTAAAAGTAATACTTATTATAATACTCTAAAAAATATTAGAAATAGACCTATCTAATATCTAATTAGAGATAACTAGTAAAGATTAACTAGAAGCTATTTCTAAAAATCTAAGAAATAAGATCTTCTTAAAATACTATAATTTTATAAAGGTATTTAATATTAACCTAGTAGAAACTATATTAAACTTTAGCACTACTAGAACCTACTCTATTAACCTAGAACTAGAAATAGAACCTCTATTTAGATCTATTTACCTACTAGCTGAGAAGGAGTTAGAGAAATTAAGAGAATATATTAAAAAGGCTCTCTAAAAGTGCTAGATCTGCCTATTAATAAGCTTAGTAGGGGCTCTAATTCTCTTTATTTCTAAAAAAGGGAGAAAATTATAGCTATATATTAACTACTAGGAACTTAACTAGATAACTATTAAGAACTAAGCCTCTCTTCTACTAATTAATAAGATCTTAGACTAACTATTATTAGTAATATATTTTACTAAGTTTAACTTTAAGAATACTTATTATTAAATAAGAATTAGAGAGGGTAATAAATAGAAGATAGCTTTCTATACTTATTATAGATACTATAAATACTATATTATACTATTTAGACTTATTAATATATCTATAACCTTCTAGATATTTATTAATAAAGTACTTTTAAGACTTATTAATATTATTTATATTATATATTTAGATAATATTTTGATTTTTACTAATAATATAAATTTTTATATAGATACTATAAAGCAGGTACTTACCTAGTTAGAAGCAAATAGCTTCTATACTAATCTAGAAAAATATAAGTTTTATAAGAAAGAGATTAATTTCTTAGAGTTTATAGTATTATTAAAAGGTATTACTATAAAATAAGATAGAGTCTAGGTAATAACTAAGTAGTTAATATCTACTAATATCTAAGAGATTTAATAATTTCTAGGTTTTATAGGATTTTATAAAAGATTTATTAAGAATTATTTAAAAGTCTATAGCTTTCTTACTAATTAACTTATAAATACTATAAAAAGTTAGCTAGTTATAATCTATAAGGTACTAGTTACCTTCTATAAACTGCAAACTTTATTTATAAAAGCCCCTATTTTATAATATTTTAATCCTACCTTTTAGATTTAAGTTAAAATAGATATATTAGACTTTATAATAGGAGTAATATTAAGCTAACTAGAAGGTGATATTTAGAGGCTTATTACTTTTATATTATATAAGCTTTAGAGAGCTAAACTATAATATAGTATCTTAGAGGTTAAACTAGTAGCTATTTATAATATAGCTATAAAGTAGTAGTATTATTTATTTTACTTATAGTATTAGATTTAGTTTATTACTAACTACCTAAATTACTACTACCTAGCTAATAAGAAGACACTTAATAACTACTAAGTATACCTTTTATAGAACTTATTAATATTTAATTTTAAAATTAAATACTAGCTAGGTTACTAAAACCTAGCTAATACTTTTTTAAAAAGACCTAACTATATTCTAGATAATATTAAGATAGATAAAGCTAAAAACTTATTTCTCTATAGCTTCTTATAATAATTTAAGAACTTATTAACTCCTACTATTAGGAGAATAGATACCTAGAGATAACTACTAATATAACTAGTAATTACTTTTCTAGGAGACCTTATTCCCTTATTTAAGAAAGAAGTCTAGAATATATAATAATAAGACCTCTTTTATATTAATAAGAAGTAGAAATAGCAGAGAATCTAATAGTTACTAGATAACTTAGATCTGCTATATTATAGTACTAGTCTATTTATTCCTAATAACTACCTCTTCTAAAAGGAAATTCTAAGAATATTCTATAATAAACCCTCTATAGGTTACCTAAAAGTTACTAAGACCTTTAAAAGAATCTGTAATTTATTCTTTTAGAATTTCTAAAAATCTAATATTAAGAAATATATTAAGATATATATAACCTGTTAATAAATAAAACTAAGATACTACCTACTATATAGAAATCTTATACCTCTACTAATATCTAACTAACCTTTTAAGTAAATATTAATTAACTTTATTATAAAGTTATCTCTATCTCTTATAAAATAAAATAAGCTCTATAATAGTATTTTTATAGTTATTAGTTAATTTATAAAATATACCTTATATATACCTATTAATAAAGGCTAGAACTATAAGGGCCAGAAAGGGCAGTAAATAACATAACTCCACCCACAAACAGACTAGAATAATAAAAATAGGCTTAAAAGATACATATAGTAATTCACAGATCTAATTAAAAAAGATCACTAAAAATAAGCATAATTTCACTAAGAAAATCTAAAAAACTTAAGAATTAAGTATTAAGGTATTAATAATAATAATAATAAGTCCTCTCCCCTCTATACTCCTCCTCTCTCCTTAACTATAGTCCTTCTATAATAGACCTATATACTAAGAGGGCTCTCTCAGAAATTACACCACTAAGTCCCACTTATTCTATCCTAATTATCTCCTTAAGACTCTTTATAATATTATAAAGAAGAGTCTTAATAGATAAATAAATCTACTTATATAAAAATATATAAAATCCTATTTACAGACCCTTCTATTTAACAGTTTCTTCTTAGCAGGCGATTTTACTATTAAGAAGGTCCTTTAGGTGCTATTATCTTCTATTATAAACTATACCTTAATAATAGCCTCATAACTTCCTCTTTCTTATTATATTCCTTATCCTATTCCAAACCCTAATATAGCTAAAACTATCCTCCCCACTAAGGCAGGTATAAGAAATTATAGTAATATAACCCTTTAGAAGTGTTCTACTCTATCTATTCCTATTAATTAACCCTCTATTAGATATAGTCTTCTCTATTATAATTATATTTATCTAAAATATTAAGATATTTAGAATAAGGCAGTATATCTATAATTATAACTTATAATTAAGGTTTAGCACTTATGCTTTAACTTAGTATCTAGAGAACTTATATTTAAAGTTAGCATTCTAGATAATTAAGTTTACTATCTAATATATTAGATAAAGCTAACCCTAGTAAATCTCTTAGAGGGGGAATTATAGGTTTATTATTATCCTCAAAGTCCCCTATATTATTATCTAAGAGTAAGGGCTAGCTAGGTTTAGGTATAAAGAGTTATATAGAGAAGAAAGGATTTTTCTCAAAGTCTTATTAGCTATATAGAGTGTCTCATAAAGCAAAGCTAATATTAATAGGTATATTATAGAATTCTATAGTAATAGCAGAAATATATTAGTTAACTAAAGAGATTTCTATATTAGCAAAGAGCTCTATATCTCTCCTAGCTATATAGCTAAATTATAGTAATAAGATGCCCTCTTAAAGAAATGCTTAGGCCTATTTAATATATCTAAGTCTATATATAAATCTATCTCTTTATTAAGTTAAATTAACTATATAATAACTAGTTAATAGAATTATTCTAAGATATACTAGGGCCTCTATCTTATAGTACTATCTATTAAGATTATTTATAGTATCTATAAATTATTAGTTACTTTCTAAATCCTATATAGAGTCTTAGTAAAAGTAATTACTATTCACTTAGTCTATAATAATTATTACTTAATAACTATTACTATAATTAAGCAATAAGAAAGTAGCTATAGTATCCTAAAGGTTACTTATACCTCCTCTTATTATACTAACTATATCTACTATAATCTCTATCTTAGATATCTAAGATAGCTCTTAAGGTAGGATATAGATAGAAAGCAGAAACCCTCTAATTATAAATCTAAGAAAGCTTATAACTTTAAAGTTATCTAAGTTTTCTTATCTTATTAGCATCCCTTATATATTATAGAGGTTAGAAAGATATTTTACCTTCTCTATACTATTAATAACTAATCCTCACCTATACCTAGTTATTAAGTAATCTACTAACTACTAGTTATTTTATATATACTAAGGAACTACTAAAATAGGTTAATTATTATTTAGTATAAAGTTAGTAAGCCTTATATAGTTAAAAACTACTAAGTTATTATAGAATTTAAAAACAACTTATCTTACTGAAAAGAGGGTAAGGTAAAGCAATATTAATAGTTTCACAAACCTAGAATAATTATAATACTTTAATAAATTAATTAGTTACTACTAATTATTCACTCTTTTATACTTCTTAATCTTATCTCTTATTACTATATTTTAAATAGTTAGGTACTTTAATAATCCTTTATTACTTCTTAAGGCCTCAGTATTAAATATACTAGCAGGTTAGGTCTATAAATAAATATCCTTAGATATAGATAGGTTAAGACTTATCTTATTAGGTGAGGAGAGCTTTAGGTCTGTAAATTGCGGAATATACTTATCCTTCTAGTCTTTTATTGCTTCTAGTACTATCTATTCCAGCATCCTCTTCCTATCTTTAAAGACCTAGTTTTAAATAGTCCTATCTAGCTTTAAAGAGACCTAATACCTTTTAACTAGCTCTTTATTTATAAAAGTTACTAATAATTAGTTAATCTAGGTCCTTTTTCTTACTTATAGAGGCTATTTTAGCAGTACTAAGCTCCTAAATTATATAAAGGATCTAAACTAGTTAACTAGATATAAGCTAGAAGCCTATAATAGAGATTTAGTATAGTAAAGATTAATTAAGTATAGTTATCTTAATAAGACTTTAGTTATAATAGCTAGGGCTTTAGGTAAGACTCTAGTTATAATATATATTAAAGTCTATAGTCTTTCCTCTACTCTCTTTTCTAACTACTAATTATTATAAAACTAATTTTATCTATTATATAAGTTAATTAGCAGCCCTAAAAAAACCACTCTATTTAATTTAGGCACTTATAGATAGATAAATAGTATATCTAGAGCTTCCTTCTTAAACTAAGTAGTTATACTCTCTCTTAGGCTTCTATTATTAAAGTTATTTTTTATACCTCTAATTATATAGTACTAAAGAGGTTATCCAGCTTTAATAGGTTTTATAAGGTAATATATAATTACTATAATATCTATAGAGCATATTAGAGTCTTAGTCTCTAATATCCTAATAGCATTATATAGGCTAGCAATAATATACTATAGTTTAGAAGAAGGGAATAACTCCTATACTATATCTAGAGTTTTGCTCTAGTATTTAATAAGTATATATTTTGTTAGTAAATCAGAGAGATATATCTAGCTAGTTATATCTTAGTATTATAGAGGTAGAGTCTTATATTTAATTATTAATAGCTAATATCTTAGTTTCTCTATAGGTCTAAAGCCTAATATATCTCTAATAATCTAATCTTATATCTAAAATTAGCTCTTACTTAGTTTATTAGATATAGGATCTATTAGTTATCTAATATCAAGAGCAGGAAGCTTTAAGGACCTTAGCTCCTAAATATAGTTATTTAGAGTATTACTATTATTAAAAATAATCTTTTCTATTATAATATTTTTAGAAAGAAAGTAGGTAGGAGGAAAGAGTAAGTAATTTACAGACTAAATAGGTAGATTAAATAAGGGTAATTATAAAATCTAAAGATATTATAGCATAGTAGTTAATATTAAATATCTCCTATCTAAGAGAACAGGTTAGATAGTATATATAAATATAGATAAAAAAGAGAAGATCTTAGAGACTAAAAAGGTTAATAATACCCTCTTATACCTACTAATTACCTCAAAGTGTTAGTAATTTATTAATATCCTATAAAAGGAATAATTAACTTCTTTCTCTCTTAGCTCCCTTAGCCCTAATAAAAGTAAAGTAAACTTAAAATAAAAAATCTAATAATATATCTAATAGTAAATTAGAGTAGTTATTTATAGAAAAAGAATAAAGAAAATAGTAGCTATTAGTAGCTATTAAAGTAAGAAATCTAGTTATAAAACTAGGTAAATACCCTCCTCTATTCTCTAATATTAACTTCTCTTTCTCTAATAGTTAGCTTTCTCTCTATTTCTTAATCTTAACTTAACTTCTCTAAATCCTTCTTCTTATATCTATAAATTACCTTTTCTTACTATAGCTAACTATAACTTCTTTATATTAAGTATTAAGAACACTAATTAGCCTTATTCTTATTATCTTTCTCTAAAAGCTACCCTCTAAATACTTAGTTTTAATATCTCTATATCTTAGATAAAGCAGAATAATATATCTCTTTTTATTTAGTACTCTAATAACTAGCTTTAAGTAATCCTCTTTTTCTCACACTCCTTATTACTTAATTAATATCTATTATCTTTTTAGGCTACTATAAGCCTTACTTAGCTCTATCTTAATATTTCTAGTAATAAATATTTAGAAGTAGTCTTTATTCTATAGATATTTTTTAATAAAACTGCTAATATAATAAGACTAGCCTTTTAGAAAGTTTATCTTAGTAAGCAGGACTTTAATTAAATATTTAAGATAACTAAGGAGATTAGTAACTTTTACTATTAAGTCTTTATTTATATCTCTACTACCTTCCTTTCTAGCTTATAGTAAATAAAGGTCTTTTAGTATATAGCAGCTACTTATAGCTTATTTATCTAATTCTAAAATAGTTATAATATAGTACTCTATATCTATTATAAGGAGCATACTTATACTATAAGGAACCCTATAACTAGTATTTTTATCTATAAACTATACTTTAAATATATTTCTATACTAGGCACTCCTTATACTAACTGCTTTTTCTATAAAATCTAAGAGAATTGCTCTTATAATAACCTAAGTATTTATAAGCACTATAGATATAAAATTAAGTATAATAATAAAGTAAGAAAGAGTGGAGAATTTAATAGTATTATAATAATTCTATAATTTTAAATCCCAGCTAATACTACTATATTAGCTATATCTAAATTTAACTTTTTAATCCTCTAAAACACTCTTTATCCTTAACAGGCTTAAGAGTATTACTTAGAGGCTAGGTTTACTTATTCTTAGCACCCTTTTATACTAGAGCTACTTCTAGACTTTAATCTTATAGAGATTACTAACCACTTAGAGCTTTATATTATAGATTAAGGAAAGAAAGATAGAGTAACTAAATATATCTTTATAAAACAGAGGAAAAGAAAAGAAATAATAGAAATATTATTAAGTAGTAATAAGAATATAAAGGAAATATCCTCTAAATAGGTTTATAAAACTAATTTTAAACCCTATCTAAGTATAAAATTAATAAAATCTCCTTTATAAATATTCTTCTTCTTCTTACTAATAATAGTATTATATAGCTACTTTTAGTATTAATAACTTTATTACTATACTCTTAGTTATCTAGATACTAGTATCCTTTTTTTATAGACTAGTAACTATACTTTAATACCCTCTTCTCTTTTTTTCTCTTCTATCTATCCTTAAACTATTAGCTCTCTTATTTATTTAGTTTAGTAATAGCTATATCTAGGAGGGGGTTTTAGTATTATTATTAAGAAGCTATAGATCTCTAATATCTTACACTTAGTATAGATATTAAAGTTATTAATAAATAGATTACTATTATATTAAAAAATAGTTAGTAGTAGAGTAGCATATTTTAATAAGTTAATATTATCTCTTATCCTTATCTCTAAAGTTTAGAAATATTATCTCTAGAATCTTAAACTTTTAAAATATAAAAGATAAAGAAAAGAAAACCCTATAAATAAGTATAAATAAGTCTGCAAATCATTAAACTAAGTATCTAAGAATAAAAGAAAGATTATAAGTTTTTTAGATCCTCTATTTTAATATACTCCCTCTCTTTCTCTTTTAATATCTATAGAATTTCCACTACTAATTACTATTTAGCCTTTAATACTTTAATCACTATTTCTAAGTTTCTTAGATACTATCTTAATCTCACTATAGATTATAATATATCCTCCTCTTTATTCCTAATTATCTCTCTAAGTATTATTAGTTTTTTATCTTCTTCTTTTAGTATATAGTTATTATACTCTTTATTTCTTAGTACTAGAAAGACTTTTACTAGGTTTCTCTCTAAATTAGATCTATAAATATCTATATTACTTAGTTCTTAATATTCTTTAGATATTTAAATAAATTTCTAAAGTTAATTTCCACTAAATATCCTACCTATAATCTCTTCTCCTACTAATATTACTAGTTAATATAATAGGGTGTTAGAGGTATATAATAAGATATAAAAGAGGCTTTACTATTAGTAGTTAAGCTTCTTAATTAAAGATTTATTAATTAATCCCTTAATATTAAATACTAAGACTAAATTACCTACTTCTAGCCTCTCTTTTCTTATTATTCACTTATATTAATTATTACTATATTCTATAGTCTTCTTATATTAACTCTTAATTATCTTTTTAGCTTACTTTCTGTCTTTATTAAGTTACAGAAAGGCTTATAGATATATCTAAACCTCCTCCTCCTATATAGTTACTAAATTCTAATTAAGAACCCTTTAGGTTAGTGTTAGGGTCTTAATAGGCATAATAGGTTTAAATCTATATAAAAGGTAGAAAGGGCTAAAGCTAGTTAAAGTATAGATATTTAATTAGTTTATAAATAGAGCAGCAGGTAAATATAGTTAAGAGTTAATATCCTTCCTTCCTCTAGTCTATATTAATAAAGAATAAGCAATAGGCTAATAACTAGTCTTAATCACCCTATTAACTCTTAGGTTATAAGCTAATATTACTTTCCTCCTTATACTATACCTTTAATTAAACTTAATAATAATACCCTTATTCTCTAGACCTTTATTAATAATAATTTTACTATATAGCCTATATTAATAGATAACCTCCTCCTAAATAAACTTCACAATCTTAGCTATAGTTACTTATCTAAGCTAGCATACTTTAAGCTATTTAGTAAGTAGGTTCTAAGCTTCTATAAGGTATTACTTACCCACTCTCTATATATCTAATAAAATCCTTATAAAGGGTAATCCCTTTAGCAAACTATAGGTCCTTATATTATCTATATATTAAGCTCTTCTCTTTTAGCAATTAGAATAACTCCTTAAAGACTTTTTAATTTCTAAATATATATTATCCTATATATAATAGTTAGCTAATCTCCTTACTATAGCTTATTTACCTCTATAACTACTTTCCTTATAGACTTTAGTAATTAGCTTCTTCCTCTATTTAGGGTTATCTATAATTTATCTCAGTATTAGCTTTTAATTTATTAATTTAGTAAAAAGCAGGCAGTTTTAAATATAGTAGTCTAGAGATCTAACTTTAAAGTTATAATACCTAATAGGTTAAATCTCTAGAGGGCACCTTTATATTATTAAATAGTAAGCAATTTATTAAGAATGCACTAAATAGACCTGCAAATTATTAAGAAGGGTGTCTAGAATAGTTATTATACTACTAATAATTTCCTATATATCTTCTATAAGAACCTCCTCTATTTATTATATATTACTATATTATTATACTTAATTAAAGAAGGAACTAGTCTCTATATTAATAAAGAAGATCTATAAATTAATCTAAGAATTAATTTCTCCTTCTGCTTCTTTATTAATTATATCTAAAGGGCCTCAGGGTTTTTATAAGAGGCTATCTACTACTATATTCTATATGCTATAGATATATTATACTTTAAAGTTAAATATTTAAATCTATATAATCTATTAAATAATAAGAGCTTCTAGGAGGTCTATAGCTACCCTATTTAGTTATATAACTAAGGTTTAAGCGTTTATTTCTAGAATAAAGTGTCTTCTATAGAGGTAATTATATACCCTTTTTAAAGCCTTTAGGATACTATATAGTTCCTTCTTTTTAGTATTATAGAATAGTTCCAGTCCTAACTAAGTGCTACTCTTAAAGTAAGAGACTATATATTAGTTATTAATAAATTAGTCTAGGACTCTACTCTATTCTATATTACTAATATTAACTATAAGGTATATATCTCCTCCTCTAGAGCTATAATCTAAGGTGATAAGGATTAAAGCTTTAGTAAGTATTAACTTTAAGATATCTATTACTATCTTATACTTCTCTTCCTAATAAAAAGAGGTATCCTTCTTAAGTAAATTAGTGAGCAGCTTTATAATAGTTAAATAGTTCTTTACTTAGAATCTATAAAATATTATAATTTCCAAAAAAGCTCTTAACTCTATTAAGTTAGTATAAGTAACCTATTTATAGATCTTAACTATCTTTACTTCTTCTAGATAATATCTATTAGTACTATAAATATAGCTAACAATTATCACTACTTCCTAAGCTTATTAAGACTTAACTACTACTACTATATACTCTACTAGCTCTAAATTAACTAGAACCTTATTAATATTCTATAAATATTCTAAAATAAATCTATAAATCCCTAGATAAGACTTAATCTCTTCTTTATTATAGCATAAAGTTAGTCCTTTAATAGCAATATTATTAAGGAAGGCTTTATAATAACTAAGTATAAGGTTATATAGAATTCTAATTATAACTCTTATAAATTGCATAACTAAATTTATTACTCTTTAAGGCAAAGTATATATATATAATAGTTTAATAAGTAAGGCAAATATAGTTAAGTTCCTACTTATAGAGTCTAAGGGAACTTAGTTATATTCTAAAAAGAAGTCTAAAAGGGATAATAACTAGTATATAGCAAAATCCTCTAAAAAGTTATTTATAGAGGGGGGTAGCACTATATCTTAAATTATAACTATATTTATCTTTACTATAGAGTTAATAAGTCTTATCTTACTATCTTTCTTATATATAAGGAAGAATAGATTATAATATACTATATAACTCTGCTTTAGGATTCCCTTTTCCAGTCTATCCTTTAGAATTATAATAATATCCTGCTCTAACTCTCTTAATATTAAGATTCCTTTTGCTTACCACACTTTATATAGAATTATCTATATTATCTATAGGAGAGCAATAAAAGGGTAGATAGAGCTATAATAAGTAAATTCCTAAGCTAAAGCTTCCTCTCTTACTATTAAAATAGCTATAAAAAGCTTCTTTTCTTTAGGTTATAGGTAATTAATAGTTTTTAGGACAGCCTCTAGCTAGATCTTTATAAGTCTTATTCCTAACTTAATACTTAAAAACTTTAGTATAATTAAGCTAATAAATAGAGCATTAAGATCTAGCTTTATATTTTTCTCTGCTCTTATCTATACTTTTAGCTTCCACTCTAGGTTACTATCTAGGGTTAAACTATCTAATATAGCATTATTAATAAGTTAAATCTTCTTATCTTTTATCTTATATAGTATATTAATATCTTCTATTAGTAATATAGATATTATCTATATAGATATATATTAATAATAAGAAAAAATAGTATCTATAGCTATAATAACTTTAATTCCTTTTTAATATATTAATTTATACTTCTTTCTAAGCACTCTCTTTTTTACTGCTTTTTTCTTAAGTCTATAAATATAATATAAATAGTTAATACTATAACTATTATATCCTTTAGTATATCTAGTACTTATAATTGCTTTATAGATATTATTAAGCTTAGGGGTAACTTCTTCTCAGATTATAGTATCTAGGATTTTATTAAAAATTAATTTAAATTCTTTAAAAATAGCAATAACTTCCTTATCTAGCTCTATCTATTACTTAACTTCCTCTAGTAGGTTATATAAGTCCTTAAATACTTACTAAATTACTTTAATATTCTAATATATCTTTATACTATTTAGTATTATATCTAACTCTTCTTTATCTTTAACTTTATTAACTTACTAATTATCTTTTATAAACTCTAAGCTTACTGCTATATTAGGTTTATTAATAGTAGCCTCTATTTCCCCTCCTCTATAGGAGATATAAGAGTATATTAATATTATAAAGAGATAAAGCAGTCTATCTCAGTAATAATTTCTAGAAAGTAAGTAGTTAAGTCTTTTATATAAAATAATAATAGGATATTAATCTTAATATTTCTAAACTAAAGAACTCTAATAATCTAGTTCTATATATAATCTAAGATTATCCTAGTCTTTAAGATAAAAGGGGCTTCTAGCACTAAGTCCTTATTATAGGTATTTTCTAAGAAGATAAAGAAGCTAATATCTTAAATTATATTACCTCTAATATAGATATTATTTATAATTACACCTGCAAATTAGGTCCTCTGCTCCTTATTAGTAATTCTATAGATTTCTATATTAGTCCTAACTATATTACTCTATAAGCCTAAGCGCCTAATATATCCTTTGCTAATAAGATTAATTACTAAGCCACTATTAATAATTCCCTTAATTAGTATATTTATAGAGCTATAAAGGGTAATTATAATCTACTAATAGGTTATAATAAAGTCTAGGATAGTAATATATCTCAGTAATAGAAGAAGTGTGGAATCCTATTTCTCAGTTATAACGCCTATTTTAAAAACAGAATTAATTATATAGTAGTTAAACTATACTTACTTAGTCTGTAAATTCTTAGGTAAGATTATAGAAACAGTAGCTAAAGTTACTTAGCCTTTAGAATAGTTTTTATTATTATTCTATTAATCTATCTACTCTTATAGCTCCTTATTACTAGCTTCTATCTTATTAAATTAATCTAGAAATATAATATTAATAAAAATAAAGACCTCCTATATCTTTAAATTATATCTATCTTTATACTTATTAATTATTACTTTAGCAGTATTATAAACTATTCTATTCCAGTCTAGCTAGTTCTAATAAAGAAAGGCTTTAGGAATAACTACCTTTCTGTTTACTCTCTTACTATATAGCTTTAGTGTAAGTATGCAGCTAGTCTATAAATTGCTATATTAAGTCTAAGGCTTATCTTACTCTTCTTATTCCTATTATTTAACTAGCTCTTCTAGAGCATCTTATAATATAATATTATTAATATCTTCTTTATTATCAGGAAGTTTAGTAACTTACTAGGTAATTTAAATTAGAGGATCTCAGACTATAAATAGATCTACTATTTAGGAGGCTTATTAAATATAAGTATTATAAGGTTCTAAGTAATAGCTTCTTACCTTTACTTATTCTATAGCAGTAATATCTTTAACTAGATTAATATATTAGTTTCTAAGCTTAAAGCTAAAGAACATTATATTAATAAAGTTATATAACTGCATTATATTCTTTCCTTAATCTATAAAGTTAATAGATTGCTTAGAGCATAGTTTATTATAACTAATAACTTATATAATCTTCTCTATTAGTTTTAGCTACCACTTCTTTACTATTCTGCTAGTAGCTACTACACAGTTCATAAAGCTATCTTTATTAATAAGAATATACCTTAAAATTATCTAGCTATCTGTCCTCCTAACTATATAGCCTTTATTAATAATACCTACTTTAACTTAGATATTAAAATTAAGGATATTAATAAAGTAGAAAGGTGCTATATAGTAGCAAACTTCCCTCTAGCTAGCTTTAAGGTATTTAATGCAGCTAATAATAATATAGGCTACTGCTCCACAAAACCAGCAGTATCTAAAAGCCCAAAAAGGTATATATTACTGCAGTCCCTCTTACTAAAAGCCTCTATAGCCTCCTCTTCCTCTACCTCTTTTAAACTCTTAATATTATTAATAGCTACTTTAGTAGTTACTATAACTAGCTTATAAATAATAGTACTACTATTATTAATATTAAGCCTATATATTATCTTAAGATTATTATTTATAAAGTTTAGTAGCTTCTGCAGTATTTAAGTTAAAAGTGTTATCTCCTTAGCTAGTAACTCTCTTAATAAAGCTTAGAATATCTATCTTATAGTTAGCTCTATTAATATTAAGAGTCCTAAAGTTCTCTATAAGAGAGTTAATAATTAAGCTTATAGTTTGTGCTATAGAAGGTTCCTTAGCCTTAGCTCTCTGCCTTATTAGAATTATCTTTATAGAAACTTAAAGTATAGTTATTAATTTAGGCTTAATAAGGCTTAATAGTTACTAAAGTTCCTACTAAATAGTAAACTATTTAATTAGAGTATCTTTAACTATAACCTATTGCTTTAAAATAACTTTAGTAGGTTAGTAGTTAAGACTTTAAGCTATAGCTCTTATTACCCTCTCTAAAAAGCAGCAGTAGGTAATATAAATAAGTTTAGTATTTATAAGTTCTAGATCTCTATATAGAATAGCCCTCTATTAAAGCTAGCAAATAGTAGCAATTAATACTATAACCTATAAAGAGTTATTATCCTTAATATAAAAGCCTAAAATTAGGTTTTAAAGATCCTTATTAAGGTCCTATTAATACTTTAGGTCTATAAATCTAAATTAGTAAAAAAGTTTCTCCTTAGCTTCCTTCTAGGTCTTAGCCTTATTAATACAGAATTACACTATATCTTAATAGTTACTAAAGCTATATATATAGACCTTATTCTTTATATCCTTATTAGTCTTATAGCAAAGCTTAGAAAGGCTCTTATAGTCTATAATAAAGTCTGAGATATTAATCCTAATAAACTTAGGCGCTCTAGTTAAATAGGGAGTTATTATAGCTATAATAGGATATCTTATTAAAAGGTCAGCTAGAACTATAATATCTTAATTAATATATATCTCCTTAGGTAAATAATAAGAATTAGGAGATAACACCTCTATTTCTAAAGAGAGATTTATAGACCTATCTATACTATCTTCAGAAGCTAGCTATTCTATAGCTTATAGCTATATCTTACTAAATAAAGTTTCTATAAACCTTTCCTCAGGCTGCTTTTCCTTATTAAAAAAGGATCCAGTATCTAAGTTATTATTTAAATAAGAAGAAGATATAATACTTATAGAGTTATAAATATTAGGTTTATTATTATATAGTTAAAGTAATAAAGCTTTTTAAGCAGAAAAGTAAATTTATTATTATAATATTCTCTAAATAGAAAGATAAAATAGGTAATTATAACTTCTTTAAATAATAAAAAAGGAAAAATAATATAAACTAAATAAATATAAAAAGGTTTCTTAACCTTAATCTTACTACTCTAAGCTTTTATAGATCTACCTTAAGTCTTATTACTTAATATAGAAGGGTCTCTCTAATAACACTTCTATCTCAGAAAACTTTATAGCTTTACTATATTAAAATATCTTAAATATTAATATTCTTTGCTCTTAGTACTTAAGGCTACACTAATAAGGGGTTTATTAGTATTTATTCACTAATCTAGTTAATCTCACTATACTTATTAACTTAGTAAGACTGCTAATCACTATATTAGTCTTAAATATAGCTATCTTAGCTACTCTAGCTATAACTTACTAATTAAATAATAATAATATTAAAAATATATAAGGGAGGGGAAAAGGGAGTATATTCACCAGAACCTGCTAACAGTATATAGAAGGGAGTATATTAGGGTCTTTATTATTCCCACCTCAATCCTAAGAGAATATATAGCTATTACTATTCTCATAGACTAAGATAGGCCTATAAATATCTTCTTCTATCTTTCTGTATTAGTTATTAATTATATTATTATTCTTTATTATTTATAGGTTTTTTAGGTATATTATTATATTTAAAGTGGATCAGTTACGTATATATATGTTAATAGTAGGGATATATAGATACAATAAAGGCACCCCACTCTCTAAGAAGCTTTTAAAGACTATTAAAAAGAGCAAAAGAATCTACCTCTAGATACTATTAATAAAGGTTAGAACTATAAGGGCCAGAAAGGGCAGTAAATAATATAACTCCACCCATAAATAGGCTAGAATAATAAAAATAGGCTTAAAAGATATATATAGTAATTTACAGATCTAATTAAAAGAGATCACTAAAAATAAGCATAATTTTGCTGAGAAAATCTGAAAAACTTAAGAATTAAGTATTAAGGTATTAATAATAATAATAATAAGTCCTCCCCCCTCTATACTCCTCCTCCCTCCTTAACTATAGTCCTTCTATAATAGACCTATATGCTAAGAGGGCTCTCTCAGAAATTATACCGCTAAGTCCCACTTATCCTATCCCACTATCTAAGAGTTACTTATTACTAATAGGTTAGTAATACTATTAATATAATATATTTTTCTTAATTATAGAATTCTAAAAACTATTATATTAGACTAAGAATTTCTAATTATAAGTAAATTCTAGATAGAGGTTTACTATCTGCTAGCTATTAGGAGGAAACTAAGTACTACCTTTTATCTCTAAACTAATAGGTAAATAGAGTAATAAAACTAAAATATTAAGCACTTTTTATATACTTTTTATAATATTAACTAAGATAACTAGGCAGATTAGCTTTTAATAGTCTAATTTATCTATAATAATATCTACTATAAGGCTATCTAGAGGTTACCTGCTAAGTTACTTATAGGCTACTTTCTTCTAGGTTTTAATAATATTAAACTATAGATTACTTCTATATTTATACTAGCTATATAAAATAGAATCTAGGACTTACTTATCTAGAAACTAGAGATAATAGAGCTGCTATATAAGTTTAATAAGACTTATAATAAGTTTTATAACTAGTAAAGAACCCTTATTATTTTTATAGTAGGAGATCTTATTCTACTTTTAATAAAAAATATTAAATAAAGGTAACTTTCTTAGAAACTTTCTAATAAATATCTAGGCCTATTTAGAGTTTACTAAGTAATTAATAGAGAAAGAGCTTATAAATTATAGATAGATACTAATTATTAAATCTATAATATTTTTACTCTAATATAGTTAGAACCCTTTTTTAGTTTAGCTATACTTTTATAGAATATTCTAATTAATAAGAATAATAATAATATTTATATAGTAAACTATATAGTTATTTATAGGGGTTTTAAATAGAACTATTAGTATCTTATTAAGTAAAAGAGTTATAGCAAATTAGATAATTTATAGGAGCTATAATAGAATATTATAACTAATTTATAATAAGCTTATAAAGCAAATTTAGAGTTATAATAGTTATAAATATAGAGAGAAGTACTAGATAGGTAGTAGTTATATAGAAACAGGGTATACTAGCTAGATATCTTAATTTAAGGATAGCTTAAAGGCTTCTAATAAGGTGAGAAAAAATAAGAAAAATACCTAAAAGCTAATAATAGTTATCTAGAGATAACTAGTAGCTTACTAGGAGTACTTTTAAGAATTTTTAATCTACTAAGTACTAGTACCTTTCTCTTTAATATTATTACCCTCCTCCTTAACCTTCTTATTATTCTCCTTATTCTCTAAAAGGGTAGCTAAAGTATTATAATTCTAATAATAAAGTTAGAAAATAATTTTATAATATTAGAGAGGTACTAGAATAGTACTAGAGAGATATTAGATATTTTTAACCTTATTATAGAACTTATTAAACTCTTATATATATAATAATTATATAATAGTAGAGTTAAGTTAGCTCTTAGCTAGAATCTCTATAATAGTATAGTGCTAGATAAGCTTCTTATAATACTCTTTAAGAAGCTTATTCTAGGCCTTAGTAGTTCTAGCTAAGCACTTAGTAGCTCTAGTATTATTCTCTAAGATATCTATCTAATACTTACCTTATATCTAATCTTACTTAGCCTCTTTAGTCTTATACTTTTTAGCTAATATATCAGCTAAGTTCTTCTTTAACTAGAAGGTCTTTTTAGCTACTAGTTAAATAGCTTTAAGCTTCTCTTAAATAATAATTAGTAATAGAATAACTAGGTAACTACTAGATATCTATTTTATTCTAAGTATACTAGTTAGAGATAGATAGCTTCTTATTAATATTCTTAAAAAGCTACTTAAGGTAACTAGAAGTAGCTATTATATTATAGGTAAGCTATAAGTAGTTAGTAGTTAGATATTACTATAAGTATAGCTAGAACCTATATTAATATATAGCTTACTACTACTTATATATATATAGTATTAGTATTTATTAGAGGTTACTAAAAGTAATATAAGTAGTAACTAAACTTAAAAGATTAACTAGAAAAATACTAAGTAAGTAATAGATATATACTAATACTTTTATAATATAGAATAATATTATTACTTAGCTTTTAGATAGATTAGGCTTAAAAGTAGTAATTATAAAAATATATCTAGAAGATATTAGTAAGTATAGTAGGGATAATACTTTTCTTATTAGAGAAGGAGGACTTCTACTAGTTCTTATTAATATTCTTAGATATAATAGATTTATTATATTATAATTAAGATAAAGTTATTAAAGGGGTAGGAGGAGGCTAATAAGAGGTTAGTAATAGTATTAGTATTATAATTTAGAGAAGTAAAAAGAAAGAAAGATTTAATAGCAGAAAATTAGCTAGTATTTATATATCTTCTACTAATATTAAAGCTAGTAACTTATATAGTTAAAAGAGGAATAATCTTAAAGTTAAGATATTATTTAATATTATTATAATAGGTTAGATACTAAGTAACTTATAGGTAACTACTAGTTATCCCCTATACTATAATAAAGAACCTATCTATCTATAAAGAGAGTATACTTTTAATAGTACTATAAAGATTATAAAAATAAAGCAATTTAAGAGGGATATATTACTTTAAAGGGTAAATTTAAAGTATCTAAAATAAAGCTTAATAATAATAAGTTTTAGTACTATTTTATAAATAGAAGATACTAATTTTAGAGAGATATCTAGTAATAGCACTATAGTTAATTACTAAGTAACTTATAATCTAATAATAAGTAAAGCCTTATTAAAAAAGAAATAGTCTCTTAGAAGTTAGATATAGAACTATAAAAGTAGTTAGAGTAGAGAATAAAAGCCCTACTACTAACTTACTACTTCTCTAAGCTACTTAACTATTTAAGAAAAAGCTAATATAGTTAGAATAAGAGATACTAAATTCTAGATTTATAGATATTATAGAGGACTAAGACTAAGATTTACTATTAGATAACTTATAGGTAA
Source organism: Colletotrichum neosansevieriae (assembly GCA_036785495.1). Taxonomy (NCBI): domain Eukaryota; kingdom Fungi; phylum Ascomycota; class Sordariomycetes; order Glomerellales; family Glomerellaceae; genus Colletotrichum; species Colletotrichum neosansevieriae. The sequence continues at coordinate 10,162 of JAVHLV010000150.1, read as the reverse complement.
CTACTAGGTAATTATTAGCTTAATAAGTCTAAGAATAGATCTATTAGAGAGAGGGGATTATATTATAAGCTAGAATAAGGTTATAGTTAGAATAAGAAATTAAGGCTCTATAAAAAGGCTTAGCAGGCTAGTTAGAGTAGTTTAAAAGATAACTCTAATAGTAGAGAGATACTAGGTGCTTACTAGGAGCTCTTTAAATAGGCTCTAGCTTCTACTCTTAGATTTAGAGGGGCTAGAGAAGAATGTTTAACCTTGGTTATACCTATCTACACTGACTTCCTCACTCTGCACTATATGCTTATAATACTAGGGGAATAGCAGCTGCACTGCCTTAAAGGAATCCTTTCTATTAAAAAGCTTAAGATTTCTTAGATATATTAATACTAGCAGAAAAGCTTTCCTTAAATTAGAAAAACATTCTTAGCCAGGTAAGTTTTTAAATTTTTTTAAATTTAACTTATTAGTATCAGGTAAGATATATACTATAGGCTGATATTTATAGTTAGTGTGGTTATAAAATTATCCTTAATAATCTGGGTAATAGTATTATTAGGGGTGTGGGGTTTATTAAAGTAATAGTTATAGTACTAGCTTTAGCTATATTAACTTTACTAATATAAGCTTTAACTTAACCTAGTAAGGTGATAACTCTGAGAGATATTTAAACAGGAAACTAGTAATAAATTTAGTTATCTTATATAAATAAAATTCCAAAGTAAATAAGACTAGGGTGTTTTAATAATTAGTGATTTAGGATTTAAGTTTTTATATAACTTTATACTATACTTAGATTAATAAGAATAAGATAGAAAATAAATTAATAGTAATTACTAGTACTATCTAGAAAGGGTGCCTTATAAACTATAAACTATAGCAGGAACTATAATTCTGTTAAAGAATCTAATTAGAGCCTAGTTAGGGATTACTCTAAGTGAGTTAATTATAGTAATAAGGATAATCTAGGTAGTCTATATATTATAATATTAGTATATATAGTTTAGTAGGTGTTTACTAGCTTCTATATTTAGATTCTTATAAGAGAAGGTTTTAAGCTAGTTTTTTATAGATTAGCCTTACTAATAAGGGATAATACTATTCTTAGATATATTAATACTAGTAGAAAAGCTGTTCTTAATATAGAAAAATATTCTTAGCTAGGCAATTTAGTATATATTATTAATATAGGCCTTTAACTCTTTGGTATTAGGTAAGATATATATTATAGGTAGATATTTACTATTAGTGCTCTTTATATTTGCTGTGAAATTACCCTTAATAATCTGGGTAATATTATTATTAGTAGTGTTAGGTTTATTAAAGTAATAGCTATAGAAGAAGTTCACTATAGTGCTAGTTTTAGCTATATTAATAAGTTATACTTAAAATAGGTTAAGAATAGAAAAGAAGCAGATACTTAGAGGGTAGAAAGAGCTAAATATAGGTGAAGGTTTAAAGTAAATATTAAGAGAGAAGAGCAGGTTAGGCGTTTAAAGTCTGCTTAAGTAGTATTAAAAAGAGGTTAAGGTTTGCTTCTAAGTAGACTATTTATAGCCTCTAATAGAGATATCTAAATAGAAAGAGAAGGAGCAAATTATACCACTCTAAATTAATATAAATAACTAATTTAGAAATATAACTAACTTTATATAAGGAAATAATAAAGTAGTAGTATTCTAAACCTAATATTATCTAAATATAAATAATAACTATAGCTTAGCTAAATCCTATCTCTTAATATTATATATTTAACCTATAATAAAGGGAAGGAGTAAATAGAACTAAAATAATATTATAAATATCTATTCCTTATATTTAATATTATATATATAACCCTCTAGGCAAATAAATAGTTATCTACTTAATTAATTTTAGTTTTTACCTAGCTAGCCTATACCTAACTAATAGATCTTAGCTTCTATAATACTATTTAATAAATAAAAATAATTCTTAGTCCTTCTATTTCTATTATAAGGTATAGTAGTTCTACTAAAGAAATAAGGCAGGTAAGTTAACTTAAAACTATCTGTTCTACTATCTACTACTTAATTATTTTTATACCTTCCCACCTTACTATCTACTACTTAATCTTTTTTATAATATATTATTATCCCTTTTACCTTATAAAGTTTTTCCCTTATTTAAAAAAGAAGGTACTATTATTAAACCTTAAATCTTATAAATGCAAAATAGCTAAACCTCCTATAATACCCAGCTTTGTAGCTAGTAAGTGTCCTTTAAAAGAGTAATATATCCTATATTCTAACCTTATCTAGCTAAACCTAGCAGTCTTTAATACCCTTACTTATTATTACTAGATAGAGAGGGTTCTACTATAATTAAGAAACCTTAGTTAGTAGTAACCTTAATAATTTTATATAATCTATCCTTTAAAAGCTTTTATAGCAGTAACTATACTATTAGTAATATAGTATCTTCCAGTTTTTATATAGGAAGCTAGTACTCTATTATTCTAGAAGATCTTAAGTGAGAAGTGCTATCTTAGATAGCAGTTAATATTACTAATAGATAAGAGAGTATACTAGTTATAGAAAAATATAAATTGCTAGCCTAGATAATATATAGCCTATTTAAGAAATCTAGTTTATATAATAGAGATCTCTACTATAAGCTTCTTTCTTCTAAGTTTTTATAGGATAAGTTTCTAGCTATTATAAGCTACTATTTAAAGTTTAACTATACTTAGATAGTATATAAGATAACACTTTTCTATAATAATTAAGAGATTATAAGTAGCACTATAGGATATAAAGGGGAGTTTTAGTAGGTAATTTAAACTATATTATTTTTAGTTTCCAGGTCTATTAATAGTATTTAAGAGTTAGATAGATACTCTATTATATAAAAGCTTTAAGATAGTTAACCTTTCTATAATAAGTATTAACTTTTTACTAGGCTTACTATATTCCCTGCTATTAAGCTACTAGAGGATAATATCTCTATATCTAAGCTTAAAGTATCTATATCTATCCTAGTAGAATAAACTGGAAGAAAATAAACTGCTTTACCTATTTATATTAAAGAGCCTCTTCCTGTTTAGAATAAGGAGAGTATTAATAATAAAACTGAGAATAGTATAACTAACTTTACTACTATAAAAGTTAATAAGTTTATAAACTAAGGGATTAATAACTATCTCTAGTTAGAGATATATAAATTTTTTAACTATAATCTAGATTAGATAGAATAATAGAGTTTATATATTAGGGACTAAGCAGATACTACTTAGATACTAAGCAGTAAATATATATTACTTTTATTACCTTATTATATATTATAATCTAAAGGTTAGATAACTAGGTATACTATTTATGCTTAGTATAGGTCTTAGAAAGACTTAAATCTACTAAGTACTTACCTTTATTTTTAAATAGGCAGTTATATATCACACCTCAGTTTAGAATATTAAAGGTAACTTAAATAATAATCTGCTATATAGTAGAGATAAGCCTAAATATAAGAAGAGCTATAAATAGGGTTAGATTCCCTACTCTTATAACTACTCTAACCTTACTTATAAAATTACTATATTAACTATAGCTGCTAGTACTCTTATTATTATTCTAGCTTATCTAGTAATTAAGGCTCTATATAATACCTATATATTCTTTAAAGACTTATTTACTATAATAATTAGTAATAAAGATTATACCTATCCTAGTATATATATTATTATCTGGGAGTTAAAGCTAAATACTTTAAAATAGCTAAGCAAACTATAGTTTCTCAGCTATAGCAATCTTATACTCTAATAGGAGTTTGCTTAACTAGAAATAGATTTTAAGAGTAATAAAGAATATAAACCCTTTAGCTAGGTAGAACTTAAGAAGATTATTAGAAAGATTAGAGAGAAGATTATATTTAGTCTTATAGAGGATATTAATAGTATTCCAGCCTTATACCTATTTCTTATAGTTTCTAGAAGTATTACTTAGTATTATATAAGCTAGTAAGACTAATAGTTAAATAAAGTAAGCTTTCCTATAAAGAATAGTAAAACTATTTACTTTAAGGTTAAATATAGGGTAATATATTAGATACTTATTATATAGGATAAGGTTTACTAAATCTGCTTTACTTCTATAAACTAAGCTATAGCTATACTAGATTATATCCTAACTTAGATTAAACTACCTCACTTTATACTTCTTTCTAGAACACCTATTATAGATAGCTTACTAGATCTAATATTTTCTCTATTTCTAATTAAAGATTTTTAGAGATAGAAGGCAAATAGTAAGTATAATAATAATATAGAGCAGAATAATATTATAGAGTTATAGGTAAAGCTTTAGTAATATAAAAATTAGCTTTAAGTAGATGCTTTAGCAGATAACATATAAGAGATTACTAATATGCTCTGATTCTACTTTTAGAGAGATAATTTAACTATATTTTTAGGTAAACTAGTTTTAGTTAAGCTGCTATTAAAGATAGAGTTTAAGGAATACCTAATTAATAAAAAGTTCTATACTATACTTACTAAGCTTATATATAATACTAGTATAGAGGTTATAAAGAAGGTATAGCTAGCTCTAAATAGAGACTAAGATATTAATTCTAGAACTCTTAAAAATATCCTCTTTAGTAATCTAGGTTTCTATAATATTACCTTAGCTATATAGTCCCCTAGATATATATTAGTTCTTATAAAAGGTGTTAAGGTTATAACTATATCTAGCAGATTACCTTTTAGTATTAGAAGACTCTTAGAGCTATAGAGTTACTTAAACTTAATTCTAAAAGATATAAAGCTATATATTAGTACTATTATCTAAGACTGCTTCTAACTATAATAGTTAAAGTATATTCTCTAATAGGTAAAAAATAATAGAGAGATATATAGTAATAGTATAGGTTCTTAGAGCAGATATAGTAAACCTAAAAATATTATTATTCTAACTAACCTTTCTATAACTAGAAGTAGTAGATAGAGAATAAGTTATATAATAGTTCTTACTAGTTTATACTTATCTATAAAGACTTATCTAAGTTAAAGTAGAAGGAAGCTATAGGTTAGCTTAGTAAATTTTAAGAGGAGAATAGGATATTAAAGATATTTTCTAAGATATTAGTAAGTATATATAAGCTATGCAGTACTAGCCTTAACTTTTTTAAGGTTACTAACTACTTAGTACTATATTCTATTATTAAGAACTACTCTAAGCTTAAGTAAGTAGTAGCCTATATTAATAGAAGAGGCTAGCCCCTTTATATAAAAATATTTTATCTATAATCTTTAGACTAGGCTAGTAATACTATTATAGTGGAAAAGCGGAATAGATATAGAGAATAATTTAGCAAAAATAGGGTTTTAACTTAAGTTATAAAGCTTACTTAGATAACTGCTTAGACTTATAATAATAAAGCTTTTAGACTAGGAATATAGAAATTATAAGAAGTATAGGTTAATTATAATACTAATCTTTTAAAGTAATCTAAGTATAAGATATACTAGTAATCTTTATACTTAAATTTAAGCTATATATTATATAGTGCTAGGTTTAGAAGAACCTTATAAAGGCGGTTTCTAAGCCTCTATATAAACCTATATTTAAAGGTAGGTTAGATATTATATATCTCCTTAATTATATAAGAGATCTATAATTATTTTAATATAAAGGACTTAAATACAAACTTATATAAAATGCTTTATAGTTTAATTTAGTAACTCCCTATAATAAATATGGTATAACCTATAGTTACTAGAATACCCCTTATCTCTTAATAGAAAAGTAGACCTATATATAATATAACCTAATTTAATACTTCTTTCTTAGATATTAGAGGGCTTATATAGGAGACTAGCTATTATTAGATATATCTTTAAGAGGTTCTGCCTCTACTAAACACTTAGCTAAAGTTAACTTATCTGTAATTTTCTCTAAGTTCCTTGCAGAGAGGGTGGGTGATTAGCTATTATTAGCTAGATTAGTAATAAACTTAGTATTAGAAGGTTATATAGTAGATATATGCTTGCTAGTATTAAATAGAGATTATAAGCTACCTTTATTTTTAGTCTAAGAAAGGGTTTTAACTATTTCTAAATCTAGCAGGTACTAAATTATATTAGTTAATTAAATAGTAATAATAGTAAGGTTATAGATCTATATCTTTAGTTAGTAGTATTACTACTAAAGCTAGTACTACTTTTATCTTTAATCTGCTAGGTCTAACTAGTAATAGGGAGAAGGGGTTAAATACTAAGTGGCTTTTATTACCTTATAATAAAGTCTTTGCTTCTTACTAAGCTTTTCTAACTAATAAAGAAGCCTCTAAACTGCTAGATCTAGGAGATATAGATATCTAATCTATATTAATTATCTTAATTAAAGGTATAAAGACTAATAGGTTAGTTAGACCTAACTCTATAAATAGAGAACCTTTATTATAGAAACTATAAAAGTAGCTAGTTATATATCCCTTTTTGCTATGCTACTAAAATAGGGTTTTATTAGCCTTATATTCTTTATATTTATTTTTTAAGTGTAGCTTATAACTAGTATATATTATATAGATATAATTTAGATACTATCTAGTTATTAGATAACTTGCTTTATTAGCAGTAAACCTTAACTAAACCTTAAAAACTGCTAATAAGTTTTAATTAACTTCTAATACTAAAGCAGATATTAGATATATCTTAATATTAATATAACTATAGAAAGTAATAAATAGTAGTGTTATTATAAAGAATAGAGAAACTAGATTATGTTTGCTTTTTTCCTTATAGATACTAAAAGTAGAGCTTAATTAGTATTAAACTATATAGCCTGTTTTTAAATACTTATAAACTAATACCTTTATCTGTTATCTATACTAGCTGCTTATACTCTAGGTTTTCTATGCTATTACTTTTTATTATATAAGATATATATTAGAAATAAGATAAGCATATAACTAATATCTAAGTGCCTAACTCTAGTTTATTAGAGTTAGCTAATAGGTAAATAAACTAGCTAATTTCTATAACTAGATAATTATTAGGTATCTCCTATAAGAGTTAGGGGAAGTTAGTAGTAATCTAGTCTAGCTAATAAACTGGAATTTAAATCTCAGCTATCTAGTTCTAAGACTAAAATAGTTAGGAATTTCTATCTAAAAACTATATATTAACTAGCTTATCTATTATAGTTATTTAAAGGGAGATAGTCTAATTGCTTAGTGGGGATATTACCTTAATTAGCTAAAATTCTGAGAATTTATTTTTTATTACTATATTAAAAGAGAAACTATAATAAAAGAACCTATAATATATTAAGCTAAGAAAGGAAACACCTTCTTAAATAAATATAAATACTACTACTAACTATTAGATCTTACTCTAAATAATTAGTTTTAGTTAATTCTACTATAAGTAGGTTTAGTAATTTATAGATCCTTTAAGCTATCTAGTATATTACTAGATATATCTTATAGTTACTAAGCTAGTTAAAGTGATAGATAGTTAAGAGATTATAAATTATAGGTATTACTTACTAAAAGGGGTATAAGAACTTAGTAGGCTCTATACCTATTTTCTTTAAAAATCTGCTAGGATTATTGAATATAGATCAGAGTTAGAATATTAAGTTTTTTAGCTACTAGTAATCTCAGATATTACTAATCTAAGTGGGTTTAATAACTTATACTAATTACCTTATAGATAACTAAATATAATTTAAAGTTAGAGCTTAGAGTTAGATAGCTGTTAGTAATCTTAGATATTTTTAGACTAAGTAGGTCTATAAATATTATAGTATCTATGCTCTTTTCTTTTACCTAATAATAGTAATAGAAGTAGTAGTATTAAAGCTTATAAGACTTAAATAAATAGTACTAGAACTTCTTTTACTAGGTAATTAAAGTTAAATATTATAGCTTAAGATATAGCTAGAGTATTATAAGTTTTAAGTAGATATTACCTATACTTACTCTATAATTATTAATAGATAAATATTAAAATTATTTATATATAATATAACTTAGATAAATATATTACTTAGCTATATCTAACCTAATAACTCTATAAGCTATTTATAATACCTCCTTAAAGAGGATATTATAGTTTTAGTAGAGCTTACTAAGGCTAAAACTTTCTAAAACTGAGGTAGTAGATACTAGTAAGCTAAAGTCCCATAGTATTAGTATTACCACCTAAAACTATAGCACCCACCCCACCTATTACTAATTTTAAATTTACTATCTAGCAGTTAGAACCCACTAAAGATACTATAACTAGCTCTAAAGCAGACTAGCTCTAACCCTATAGCACTACTTTAATATAGGCTAGTAGTATAGATACCTATAAGAAACTCTATAATATTCTTTATAAGTAGGATAACTAATATTACTAGAATACTTTAGACTCTATAGCATAGATATAGTATAAGTTAGTTTTCTAGGATATTTAACTAGGTGCTATTAAAGCGTTTTATAATAATATATATAATAAATCTATAATAGAAATTATATACTACTAGATCTATTACTAATAACTTTCCTCTAGTTAGCTTTAGAATATTATATAGCTTTTTTTCTAACCTCTCTATAACTTTATATTAGTAGAGATATTATAAGCTAACTAAGTATATTTTTCCTATATAGTATGCTTTTCCTATAGTCTAGGTATAATATTCTCTATCTATAATAACTGCCTTAAGTTATTAGAGAAGAGTTATCTCCTATATATATATAGGATAAATAACCTTATAATTAGATATATCTATACCTATCCTGATAAGCTTATAGATTTATCCCCACTTAAGAAATAACTTATTAGAACCTATACCTTATATAAATAGATTATAAAGCTAACTATTAATATTAATAAGGAGATAAATAGCTACTACTAAAAGCTAAAGAGAGAATATATTACTATATTCCCTAATAATATCTAAGGATTTGTCAAATTGGGCGTAATTATATATATATTTATAATACTATAGTATATATATTATTCTATATATTTACTCTTATTTAGGCGTGTCCTAACCCCTTTTTTCCTATACACACCCTAGTTACAGTTAGCATGCCCAGGCTGCTTTAGGCCTATATATAGAGCCAGACTAACGTTATGCCTAACTTATACTATGCATTCTAGACTCTATAATCTAACACACTCCCTTAGGGATTGCTAGCCTAGTGAGGCTATTTCTAAACTCTATTAGGGTCTATCTTATCCTAAATATAGGTTTCTATTACCTTTATACACTTTATATTATCCTCTTCTTCTAGGTTCTATATATAGTTTATCTCTAGTTATATATATTAGTTACTTATTTATAGCTAACTATAAAACACTTTAAATTAAGATAGTATAAGTGCCTTTATAAGTCTATCTACTATTATCTCTGTTAATAGGGTATAGCTAACTACTATATACCCTTCTATAATCTCCTACTATAGCTAGTAGTTATAGATATTAATATATTATAGTCTTATTTATAGCTAAATAAGTTCTATATTAACTAGCTAAACAGTTTATTAATTATTATACTAGATTTAGATTATTATTAATATTATACTAAGTATAGTAAAAGCAGCTTTAGTAGTAGTATTACTTAGAAGTTAAACTTATAGAGTGGTTATTAGCTAACTTATAAAGAGGGCTTCACATACTACTTAAAATAGTATAAGTAGCTCTACCTTAGTTATTAATATTATAACTATTATCTACTTATTTACCTTCTATATAATTATACCTCTAAATAGCTTTATTATAAGTACTTATAAGCTCTTTTAGTTAACTATATTATCTATAAAGCTAGTATTTAAAGTAACTTTAAGTATATTATCTAGTCTGCTAGGCTTAGTATAGTACTTAAAGCAGAGGTATTATATTTAATAGAGGTATTAGAGGACTTAATTAGTAGTATAGTGCTATATAGAGCCTAGATTATTATTAAACCTTATAAGGCAGCTTATAGTAAATACTATATTAAGCTATATTATTACTACTATATATAGAATTATTCTAATATAGTATTAGTAGTAGTTAATCTTTTATAGAGCTGCTTCCCCTTTATATAGTTCTAATTTATCTTTTATTATAGATATATATACTTAGTTATCTATATTAAAGCTTATAGTATACTACTTAAGTAGCTTCTATACCTTATTTATAAATACTAACTATAATAGCTATAGCTTATATATAGCTCTA